>JAYESA010000016.1:117526666-117734166 GCA_036927795.1 Iris macrosiphon | reverse complement strand
GATGTGGCTCAAGGCATCGACTCCAGATTTTCGGTTCCTTGGGATGAGGCACGGCTATCGCTTCCTCGGACGAACAGACACCTGAAAACAAGCAAGCTGTTGGTAGGTCTGTACTTTTATAAGTACTGGTGAGTATAAACAACTGAATAGAAGCTACACCCCCTGAAACCCATACTAAGTAATCATGTGGCAAAATATTGCATTACTAGTGATCTTGCTACTTTTACCTAAGTTCTTTTCATGCAGCTCAGAACTAGTCAGATTATATCTTTTGAAAATATAAGTTGGAAACCAGTTTTGCATATTCGATACTCAAGCATTCAAGCAATATATAAGGGACAGTGTCCTCATCGTGCAGTGCGCAACATGTATTGTGCAATCAATCTAACTCTTTGGGGAAAGCTTATCTAGCAGACTGATCATATCAAATCAAGGCAAATATATCAAGTGGACTATCATTTCCTTCATTATCACACAAGCAAAAACATCTATATGATTTCGGTCCCCGAGAAACTCAGGATCGGTAGCGGTAATCCAGCTAACCAATGACTCACATTCTGATACTATTAGCAGCTATGACCGAGGTTCATCTCTGCACTAATAGTCATTGTCTGACCGATGCAATGCATGAAGCACTATCAGAAACTTAACGATGTAGACTAAATGAACAAGCAGGCTATACATAAACTCATTTCATTTCTTACCCACGGCAGAGCGGCTATCCCTGTAGCAGACACACAAGTTAGCAATAATTTGCATAACATAATGAATACAGTTCTCTAGTTTCCTGTTCGTCTCTGCATCAAATAGTTAGGTATACAAGAAGGCTAGCCTAGCATGCGCCCTAACTATATGATGGTCCCCTCAACGGGATTAGCAGTTGGGATATACAAGCCCATCTTACTAATAGACGGGTCTACCCCCCGTAAGTAAGGTTTTTAAGCCTCAGGGTATCTAGATCTCTTCTAGGCCGAACGATCCCAGTGCCCCAGAAAACGTTCGAGAGATGACCTTATGCACAAGTTGTCCTGACCAGATGCAATGCAAGCTCCTATCAATACCAGATGATGCACATATCTAGAACAAGCAAGCAAACACATCTATCAAGTCCATATAGCCGAAGCTCTCTTAATACACTTGCCTAATAGCCACACCCCACTCGTAAGTAAGGTTTTTAAGCCTCAGGGTGGACTATTAGTCTAGATGCACAAGTTCACGCCATTCACCAAGTTCCATCTCATGACAAGCAATCAATGGAGCATGTTCAAGCAAAGCTAACTCATTAAACAAGTAACAAGCAAGAACAGTTCTTATAACTCTAGCATGCAAATTCTATCTCTTGTGGATAAGCATTCAAGTATTCCAGTCTAGCATACGATATCAAGAATAAATGCAAGCAATCCTCTTTCTCTTTGTTATTAGCATGGCGGTGTCCGTGTGACAAAGCATGCAATAATTCTCATATCTTATTTGCATAAAAATGGTTCTATCTCATATTAGACAAGCATTTCCAGTTCTCTTATTAGCATGCTAAGTCAGTTCTATCATTCTTCTTATGAAACAATCTTCTTAAGCAAACAAGCATTCAAAAACTCAGATTCATTATTAAGTCGTGCAAGAATCAGAGAATGCAGTTCTACCCACTCACTTTGATTAATCGGTCGGGAACTCTCCGAGAAGACTTTCGTTCGAGCAAGCAAGGCGATATCACTTGTAAATAGCGCATACGCGAAGCGGGACGCTACATACTTACCCACCAATAAAGAGTTTCGTCCTCGAAACTCAAGGAGAAACTCACGAAAACACAGAGCAGCGATAGTCCTCATCCCTCACCATCCCAAATCAAAACTCAGCAATCCAGAAATCACAAATCACATCTCAAGCAATGAAAAAACAAATCCATAAAACTTTTGCGCGCATCTTTGAGAATATCTATGGACTTATTGTATGGAACGTTCATTGTAACACAATCATAACTCAGAGTCGGAGGCAACAGAATGGGCAAAGAATCGAGTTTCTCTGATACCACTATGTCATGCCCCGGTCCCGCAGGGCCGTTCGTCCTCGCTTTGGTCCCTACGGAACCGATCATCCTCGCACGGGCGTGATGCATTGTAAGCCTAAGATGCGCTTTCATAAGGCCAAAGCTTTGATACAAGGGCAAGTAAGCTATTCAATACTGAAGCATCGGCACATAACATTAGCAGAAAAGTAAAGAACACAATGGTATAAGAAAACATGCTCTTTTATTGATATTCCCAAGTGTTACAAGCGGCGCATGGCCGAGGTTACAATTCGCTCAAGCACTCTGTCTCTCGATTACAATGACACCGTTCCATACATTATGTCCCTCTTTACAAAAGCAACTCAAAGCAGGCACAACTCGATGCGGCTCAAGGCATCGACTCCAGATTTTTGGTTCCTTGGGATGAGGCACGACTATCGCTTCCTCGGACGAACAGGCACCTGAGAACAAGCAAGTTGTTGGTGGGTCAGCACTTTTATAAGTACTGGTGAGTATAAACAACTGAACAAGCAAGTCTTTGTGTAGAATAAGTCCTGCGGGAGGATGGCTTAGATGCCTTAATGAGTTATCAGGAATTTTGAATATCTGGTGTGCTTTACAGGAAGCACGGTAGCACAACACTACAAAGGAGCATAAGGACTCCCTGCTACAGTGATGTGACACCACGATGAGGTTCCTCAATAGGGTAATACCTTGACTTCGCGAGCCATGTCACAGCGGTGTAGCACCGCACACAGGCATATAGCCTAATGTGTAGAATGAAGAGCGGTAGACAACACTACAAAGAGGCCAGTGACCTCATGTTACGGTGGTATGATAACACCAAAAGGTAAAAGATGTAAATCCTCGGCTATGCGAACCATGTCAAAATGGTGTAACACCGCAAGGAAGCGCAATGCTTCATGCTGGGTAGTTTGACATCACAAAGAGGTTGGGACCTCAGTTTATAGTGGATGACACCACGATGAGGTGGAGCCTCGGCTTTAGGCCATGTCATAGCGGCGTAGCACCACAAGAAAGCGCAAGGCTTCATGCCAATGACTCTTTAAAAGAACTCATCTAGAGTGTATGAAAATAGATGCATGCCGTCTCTTGAGAAAAAACTTGTAGACGTCCAAAATACATACATCAAAACTAGGCGTACACAGGATATTTAATGTGCAACCAGAAACACATATGATGTCATTGTGTGAGTGAAAAGAATTGCAGCTATGATGCATAATTCAAGGCTTAGTCCATTCTTGTATCATACTATTATTTAACCAATGCGGAAAGATTCAAGTCGAAGCAACATATATTCTAGTGCATGATGGACAATCACTGTGGGAAACGTTTAGCCCATATATTGAGATATGCAGGAGATTATTGGTATTTTTGCCTTTGCACTAAAAAAAATAGTCCCACACTGGTTACACCACCATGTAGTTATATCAATATAATGCTTTGCTTGTGTTGAGGTGTGCACATGGGGTATGGTGGGGCACATATGGGTGCCTTGCGGGGGTATTTTATTAGGATAAAAAATGATTAACTCCTCAAAGAAAGCATTTTTGTATTTTGTCACTCTCATGGGACTCGGACTCGGACTCAGGTTGCATGCGTGGTTGCCGCGTATGCGCGATATGCACAGTTATGCATTGTCATCTCTTCTCACATCCGATGTGGCTATGTGCAGTTGCGTGTCTGCGAGTCTGCGCACATGAGCTGATGCACTGATGTGTTGTTGCGAGCATGTGCGGGCTGCATTGATTGCATGTGACTCCGTTGATGGCTAAATTTGGAATATCAATTCTTTATTTTTGGGAGTTGGTATTTTAGTCCCACATCGGATGTGAGAAGAGATGAATTTTCACCCTTCTCTATAAATAAAGCCCTCATACCTCATTTTGTAGACACACAATAAATAAGATAAGAGGAGTCTAGAAGGTCCGTTCGAGTCATTCTCAGAGGTGACTACAAGCGTTCCATAAGTTTTATTGTGAACTTGCTGCCTCCTGGGAGCAGATCGTTGATAAAGAACGAATCTTGCTTTGAGCAACTGTGGTCTTTACCACCCAGCAAAAATAATTTTTTATTATATCTTCTTTTCATTTTTTTCTAGTTATAAACGTTCTTTTCCAATTGTAACTATGTTTGTAAGAAAGAACGTGTTTTTGGTTCTTGAGTTCTATGATTCAGAAGAAGTTGTAATCTGCTACTATATTATATAATTATGTAGTTCTCGTTGAATCGAGATATATCAAAGAGAGAACTTTTGTGTGAACTTCTGATCTCAACTTTAACTTCTTGTTCTACCATTTTTGATTAAGCATCAGAATTAACAACCCTAACTTTGAGTCTACTCCAAGTCAAAACGCTTGACCCTAACACTAGGGTGCACCACCTGGCCGATCCACTTAGGGCCGGCTGGATCGAGACTTGGTCTGGAGTGGTCTGGTGCGGTCCAAGTCCAACAATACAGAATACTGGTTGCTATATATTGTTCGTGTATCCATTAAATTTTGGTACTAGTAATCGCTCCCGTTAATCCATGCATTCGTGTCGTGAGCGTGAACCTCAACAAATGAAAAAAAGTAATCACCAGAGATGAAACATAATCAGAAGCTCCGAATGAATATTTTGTGTGCACGGACGCAACTTACACATTCCAAATTTAATCATGATATCACAAGATCCATGAATGAAAAAAAAAAAAAAAAATCCATGTACGCCAGATATGGTTAAGCTCCCTATTTGTCCAATCAAAGATTATGCAAATTGTTTTGAAAAAAAAAAAAAAAAGTCAACGTCTTTTAGTCAAAATAATCCCTCTACTTGTCTATTTTTCTTTTCCTAGATAGAAAATTTCATCCACAACATAAAAGTATGATAAAATTGCTGCATAAAAATGACAAGTCTTAAAAAAATTAGGATAAAAAAAATCAAGAAAAACACCCTTCAGAAAGATATTTTTTGTACAAAAAATATACCACGTAAATGATATATATATATATATATATATATATGTATATATATATATATTACTTCACAAGCTAACTAGAGATGTATTCTGATTTTATAAACACACACACACACACACACACACACACACACACATATATATATATATATATATATATATATATATATATATATATATATATAAGAATTATGGACGAAAAATTTAGATTAAGATTAAAAGTTAGTTAATATTAATAAGTAGCTGTATTTGAAAAAAAAAAAAAAAGTCTTTCCGAATAATGTTTTCGTCTTCATCTTAATTTCACAAAATTTTATGTGGAAGAGCAATATTTATTTAACTTCTATGCTCTAAATGTAATATTTTGTTATTTTAAGTGATCGGACCGGTGAGAATTACTGCGCAAGGCTTTGGTTCAAGTTCTAACATTGTGAAAAAAGAAAAAAAAAATATCGATCAAGTAGATTTCAGATCGTACGTCCACATCTGCCTTTATGCTTCTGCCAATTTATTTTAAGTTTCCATATAAGGCTGAGCCAGACACAAATCTTTTATGAAAGCACCACTTATTATTTTATTATGTTTGCTAATTTTTTTTTAAGTAGACGTTCATTAGCCAATGATGAGGTTTTATCAATAATGAAGCTAGAGAGCTTTTGGAATGACCACATAATAATAATTGAGATCTGCGTACTTGTTTAAAATAAACGAAGCCAATTCTAAACAATTAGTGATGTACGCAAGTACACGAAGGGATATCATTTCCCAAAAAAAAACAAAAAAAACTTGGATTTGCTCTCTTGGCGAGACGTGATATAGTTGAAATTTTATATATTATTTGAGAGGGTGCCAACTTGTTTGATGTGCAAGGGGGAGGTGAAACTTGGGTTTCTTTCATAAGTGGAGTGTGGAGAATCACTTACATTGTTTGGTTGAAACGAATATGGAATAAAAAGTGTGGATAATGGTGATATTACAATTTCATGTCACCTTTTAACTTTTAAGGCAGATGTAGACGTACGATCTGGGAAACTTAACTCTGCTTATTACCACAATTCCCATCCATTTTTTTGTGTTTGGAAAGGTAAAATAAATTAGAAGGAAATGTAATTTTTTAGGATGGGAAAGTAAATTTCTAAGTGGGTGAACTATTATTTCTACTATTTTTCTCTTCTTTGAAAATTAATTTTCTTTTCCAAACATTTTCTTTGGTTTTCCAACATAGGAAATGAATGACTTTTCTTTCCGAATGTCATGTTTTCGTGAACAAAACATGGCCTAAGGCAGATGTGGACGTACGATGCTGGATTGAATGTTTTGAGTGAGAGGAGTTTCCAATTGTTGGGCACTTTTGTGTAAAAGTGTATTAAGGTGTCCACCTCCTTGGACACGACACATGAATAAACCCATTTCTCCTCCATGTGTATTTTTCCATGATTTTCAGGAGTGTGTAATTTAACATCAACCTCCTTAAGACCATGGTCCTCCAAACCTTAAACCAATTGAACCATAGCCCTTCATTTTGAACCCATTAAATCATGGCCCTTGAAATATCTCCATGAGAGGCCCAATCCCAAGAGGGGTTGACCAGTCAACTTTTCTAGCTCAACTCAAACCTCTACATGTATATAAATAATCCTTTTTTTCTTTCTTTACTTTTCTTTTTTTTTCCAAAACCAAAGAAAGCCTCAGCCGACATTCACCATCTTCTTCCTCCTATTCCTCCGGTCACCTTCACCCCTCTTCCCTACTCCGGCCTCAGCCGGTGGACAACCCCTCGTGTCGACACCGCCACTCACCCAGTCCTCGTTCCCCACGCCTCTTCTCCGGCCATTCCCTGTCCAACCCGACGACAGCCAACCCGCCATCGATCCCGACCATCCCGCACCCTGTCGACCCCGCCGGAACCCGGTCACCACCGTCGACGCCTCCATCAATCCCTCCGTCCAGACTTTACCTCCTCGCCGACCGGAGCTGCTTGCATCATCAACCACGTCGACTCGAACCCACCTGGATCCCGCTCGCCTGGAGCTCGTCCCCGCCTCCACGTCGAGTCTCGACCGTGCACCACCGGATCTCGTTCCTCCTCGACACCACCTGAGCACCTCGACCCGGCCTCCTCCCTATTCATAACCATTACCATAGCCATCATCTTCATCATCATCTCCACCTTGATCATCACGATCACCTTCACCACCATCGTCGTGATCATCACCCTTCACCATCGTCATCGTCGTTGTGCCGCACGCAGGTTTGTTCCTACCCACATTCCCATCATTTCATGTGATTGTGTATATGTAATTATATGGATGTATGTATGTACGTATTTGCATACGTATTGGTATATATTCAAAGGTATATTGGTATATATATATATATATATATATATATATATATATATATATATATATATATATATATATATATATATATATCTCAAACTAGTATATATATATACATATGTATATGTATTGTATAGGTATTCCCTAGTATACGTTTAATATGTATAAAATTGATAAGTATGTATATGTATACGTATATAAATATATATATAGTATAAACTCTATTAAGTATGTATATACATATTTCTATTATAATTGTAATTAATTAGTATTAATGTATATGATAGATAGTATGTATTATATGTCTATCTACTAGAGTGTAACCACGGATACCCCGTAGTTACATTGACCTGTGACCACGTACAATGATAGCAGACTGCCACATGTACACTGACGTACTGGCGTGACCGTACCATTGACTGTCTGTTATGCACAACAACTACAGACATGACCCTAGCGTAGTCCCTAAGATCATGGTGTTTGATTGTGTATTAGTGTAATGTCTGATGCAGTATTGTGTTTATGATATATCTATTGGACTGTTGGATCATTCAGACGATACCTTGGAACCCGGACATTGGTATTGCCAGCTAAGGACCACAGGCGAGTACATACTCTGACATTTTCCATTATATTGATTATCTCTATAACTCTTATTGTATAGCGTACATGACTCTAACACTGTTATTTACACGAGTTTGCATCATCGAGACCTGTTACGAGGAGTCGTGATTGGAATCCATCGTGCTAGCTGGGAAAAACGGAGAAATGTTAGTAGCTTATGTGATCATACCCAAACTTTATATGCATCATAGCTCACCCACACCTCACGTCGGTGCAGCCTGACCATTACATGCCTCATAGTTGTTACATGTGGTTATCCTGACTATTACTCACATTATAGCTATCCGGATGGTTAGTCTTACCTTACAAGGATGATAGCTAACCAATGTAACGAGTCTGATCAGTCCCAAGCTGATCACATGATATGCTGATGTTTCACACACTTAGTTAGATAATTCTTGACATGTATCTCTAGTATATTGATCTAGCATCTCCACATGTTCTAGTTATTGTTCTTATACACATTTATATAACAGTTCATTGTTCTAGCGTGTACTTGTATTTCTATTCATTGCTAGATGTATATTGATGATGATGTTCCAGTATTTCTTTATTCCAGCATTCCTTTATTCCAGTATTTCTTTATTCCAGCATTCCTTTATTCCAGTATTTCTTATTGCCAGTTATCCATATATGTCTTGTATTTCTTTACACTTTGTTATAGTTTTTGTCAATATATGTGGAACTGCTGTTAGTGCTTGTACTTCGTTCCAATCCTGACTGGATATTTTTTCTAGAGGATCTTGAGGAGTTCTGTACTACACACTATGGACCGGGTATAGATGAAGACTACATACCAGAGATCTTAAAGGAGACTATTCCTTTAGATGAGACATTGCTTACAGCTATCTAGATAGTATTTATATTATGCATCTGAGACTTATTGAGGTTTATTTAAGTTTATGTTTAGACTTATGTTAAGTTTAATTGGAGATTTGTGGAGACTTTATGTTGGACAGCTAGATTATGATTTATCTACATTTGAGACATGGTGTTTAACTATATCATTCTTCTTATCTCTTATCGTGCCTTATACTCTTATAGTTGTTGTGATTGAGTTTACATTATGAGATAGACAGAGATGTATATTGTCCTCCTTATGGAGTTGATATCATTGACAGGTTGTGAGTTATATTAGTATTTATTGTGACCTAGACAGCGTTCTACCGCCGATGCTGCGGCGTAGGCTGGACGTACCCACGCTCTCGTGCTCCTATACCGGGTGCGGGTCATGACAGCTTGGGAACTTGTACAGGAATAATGGCCTGGCTAGTCATACGTGCGGTGTATGAGCAACACTAACATGTGAACAATACTTGTACATACTTGTACATGAAGGGTATGATCACATATCTACACTAAAATACTCCCTACCCCCGACTGGTATAGTAGATCCAACCATGGTACGCTATGGCACGGGATTCCCCAAGAAGATAGCGACTCTTCCCGAGAATCATTGTCTGTACATGTACAAGATAATCAATGGAACAAGACTTGCACAAGATACACCATGAACAAGGAATAACATCTTATGACGAGATCCAGATATACCAATCTGTGTAACCATTGTGTCAAAAAATATGGATATCTACACTAAATACAATGAACATAGAGGATATCATAAACAAGAAACTATCAGAGAATGTACTCGTTTGGGGTCCTTAGCTGGCAATACCAATATCCTGCTCCTGAAGTCTCGCAGAACAATCCAATGGTCCTATATACATATAATATAACACAATACAGCATCAGCCATTACACTAGCACATATAATATAATTATGCTGAACTCAGCAGCTACACTAGGTTGACACTGGTCAACTAGGGTCAAGTGTGCGTCTAGTTGCACGGGTGTTACGTCTGTATTTGCTGTGCAAGATAAGACAGTCAAAATAATACGGGTCTCGCTAGTACGTCAGTGTAAATAAGGCAGTCTGCTAACAATTCACAGGGTCACATGGTCAAGATAAATACGGAATATTCGTAATTAACAGCAGGGTCTCATAGCACCTATATAAATATATATAGTCCTAACTAGCATAGTATTTAATTACTTACAATATTTATACATACCATATATTTATATACATATATAAGAACCAATAATTATATACATATCAATTAAATACATATACTAAATATATATATATATATATATATATATATATATATATATATATATATATATATATATATATATGTATACCAATGAATAATATACATTACTAAATGTATACATACTAAACATATATATACTTATACCAAGTGAATAATATATATATATATATATATATATATATATATATATATGTACCAATTGAATACATATACATATACATATACATATACATATACTATATATATATATATATATATATATATATATATATATATATATATATATATATATATATATATACCAGCATATACATACTAAACATATACCAATAAGTAATATACACATACCAATTATATACATACACCCATATACCAATTATATACAAATGAACAATACACGTATACGCGTACGAGTACGTGTACGCAACAAGAAAAGTGTATCTCGAACCTGTGCGCGCGGTAACGAGGCGTTCGACGAGTCGTCGACGAGAATGAACTGATGCTACTGTTCAGGCGGAGGGAGTCGCGTCATCGAGGAGAATGGTGCTCGGTTCAGTCATGGACAACAGCTTCTCCGGCGAGTTCTGGCCGTGACGAGGATGGCCGGGGTGTTCTCAGGCGCTGGGTGGTTCGGTTCAGACGAGCGGGTTAACTCCGACGTGTTTGGCGGGATGACAGCGTCGGGTGCAGCGGCTTCTCTGGCGATCAGCGGCTCGGGGTGCAACGGGTCAGCGGCTTCAGGCGAGCGGCGGGTGGTGTCGTTCGGCATGGTGAATGAGAGACGGGGTGGAGTGCTGGGTTGTTGGCGGTGAACTCCGGCGAGGGATTTCGTTCCGATGGGTGGTTCGACAGGGAGGGGGATGATGGGTGGAAGAGAACGGTGGGAAGTCGAGATGAAGATGGTGAACAGTAAGGGTGAAGGGGAGTCGGCTGCTAGTGGTTTTAGGTATAGAAAAAGAAAGGAAAAAGTAAAGGAAAAGAATATTTATATATGTATAGTATTGGGTTGACCTAGAAATTTGGTCCATACTCCTTGGGAAAAAGGGCTTCTCATGTAGATATTTCAAAGGCTATGATTACATAGATTCAAAATGGAAGGCTTTGATTTGATTTGATTCAAAAATAATGGAGGGCTATGGTTTGATGAGGGTGATGTTGAGTGTTACACACTCCAAAAATTAGAGAAAATTCACATGGAGGAAGAAATAGGTTTCTTCATGTGTTGTGTCCAATGGGGTGGACACCTTAATGCACTTTTGCAATAAAAGTGTCCAACAATTGAGAATTGCACAAAGTTAGATTTTTGGATTAATTAAATTAAAATGAATATAATTGGTGTTCTAAAATTAATTAGAAGTACATGAGGCTCAAATTAAGTGGGACACAAGTGTCATGAATGAAGAAGACTCAAAGTAGAATATTGTCATAATTTGGGTTGCTCAAAATGGGTCAAGATTGTGTCTCCAATTTCGATTGGAACGCACAAGGATACAAAGTTAAATTTATTTGGAATTAAAAATAAATGTCCGCGACGAATATTGTGCGACTAAAATAAAGCACAAGAGAGCATATTTATGAGTTACACAAAGGTCAGAATAGAAGGCAGGCACGTCTAGGACAAATATGTGAAATTGGTTAGAAGGCAAAGGCTAGGGTAGCGCTCCAAATATCGAAGCAACGGTAAGGCACAACAATTAATTAAAATCACGGTAATTTATTATAATCCTCAACATTTAATCCCGAAATAATACAAATTAAATCCATAACCCTATATTTCGGTCAGGGGTTCATCCAGTGGGCTTCTGGGTCTAGTCTACTAGCTCAAACATTAATGAACACTATACAATATAATATATATATATATATATATATATATATATATATATATATATATATATATATACACACACATATAATGCAATTATTTAAAAATAAATACACACAATACTTATAATATATAAAATGATAAAATTACCCCTATTTTGGAATGTGGTAGTGACAGAGAGAGGCTTGAGCGACTTATAATCTCGGCTATGCGTCGCTTGTAACAATTGTACAATATCAATAAAGAGTTTGTTTTACTTCAACTTGCGTTATTCAATGCTTCCGCTATTATCGACTCAGTGAACTTGTTATCAAATTGCCTATGCGTTCATAATTCTGCTGCACTCGGACAATCTATGCGACTCTGTGGCTTAGATCTCTTACCGTCAGCCAATGAACCACGGCCTTGCACGGGCGCGGCTCACACTCGTGCGGCATCACACCCAGATTGGCCGAAGCGATGGTCCTGCGGGAGCGCTGGTGCGGTGATTCTCGCCTAGCGGGGACGGCCGATTAGCTTGCGGGAGATCGGGGCGTGACAGGTTAGACCCTACATAACAGACGAAGAAGTAGAACAAAAAATGAGATGTCATTTTTCTTCTTGGATGAGCGCATATGTAAGGAGCTAGGTAATTACTTTTTTGTATAAACTTGCACAATAACTAACTTACTATCGCTTCTTTGGTATTTTGGTCGATCGTCTAATAACACCCGAGACTAAATCTATTATAACTCTAGCCAAGGGACCAATTACTGCCGTCAAAAATATGGCCAAGTTACTATGTGGATGGGTTTAGGTTCAAGTCCAAAAATAATTGTTTGTGTATAAAATCTTCAAACTACAAAAACGTCGATCCAGGCAATCATTTTTTTGGTATTTTGCGAGAAATTGTGGAGTTGACATATAATTATGCACAGAACCTACTAAGATCGTGTTATTCAAGTGTGAATTGTTTGATTTGATTCAAGATCAAGCTTGAAAAATTGACAAACATGGTCTTGTGGATATAAACTACAAGCGTAGATATCAAGACTACGAACCATTTGTCCTATCAAGTCAGGCAAAGCTCGTGTACTTCATAACTTATCCTAGACGGGGAATATCGAGGTCGGATTGGTGGGCAGTATGCATGACTAAAGCTAGAAATACCTTTGACGTTGACAAAATAGCTTATCATGAGGACGAACTACCTTTTGTAACAAATATTGTAGATATAGACTCAACGGAAGTTACTCATTACACGACTAATAATGTAGAAGAGGTAAAATTATCCGAAGAGGAAGATGAAGACGAAGTAGATGAAAGTGAAGATGGGGAGGAAGAGGAAGACGAATAAGATAAATTTTCTGAAGATGATTGAAAATAAAATAAATTTATTTGTACTTGTGACATATATTATATTTTGACTGTAGAATGTAATATTCATTTAGACTTGTAATACTACTAGTTATTTACTATACAATTCTATTAATACTGTGAGATATGTATAATATTTTGATTGTAGAATATACTATATATTAATTTATTTGTTCTATCATCATATGTTGTTATCAAGTATGACAGGACGACGCGGAACGTTCGGCAGGTCCCGAGGTAGACGGAGTGCTCTTCTGGTACTGCCTACTGGTTCTGGATCCTCGTCGCCAAGTACTCCAATATATCGACCAGCCACATCTCCGACTGCGACAACGTTACGTGGCAGCACTCCGTATCAGCGAGATCTTCCATGCGCACCTCCGGACGAGACGAGGACAAAGATTTGGGTCGACATTAAAAGTAAGTCAATTAGTCCGTTTATCATCATATATATCGTGTATTTCTTATTCATTATATATTCATTTTTTCATGAATCTGCATAGATATCGTCCATCGTCGGTACATAGATGCCTGGGCCACTTTCTGAGGTACAACTATGGTGGCCTTTGGATCAACTACTCTGATGCTCCGGACGAGAGAAAGGCGTTCTGGTTTGCGCACTTCAAGGTAAAAGTATATTTGGTTTTAATATCAATCATCTAATTTATGCATATTATATAACTTACTAAATTACTTCTTGTAGCAAACGTATTTCTATCCACTGCACCGGGCCGAATTGATTGAGTTGATATTTTCTGTCATCGCCGCTAAGCTGATCCGTGATATTATGGATGACCAGAGGGCTCGTGGTCGCGAAGAAAAACTAATCCAAGGTTAGATCATGCCTGAGCAGTGGACTGCGATGAGGGCTAGATTCAACGATCCAGGGTATAAGGAAAGGTCTGAGAAGGCCAAGTCGGCTAGGAAGAAAGCAGCAAAGTGGTGTGGTGGCTCGATTCTGATGACGAAACATTTTTATCGTTTTGTATATTTTTTTATTTCAGATATATTATTTTAATGCAAGTACGATAAAATGGTAGTAGGATAAAATATTTAATTTTAGTACTAAATAATATATTTTAAACAAGTACAGAGGAGTGAGGATGCCAACATGGTGACCGTCTTCCTGGCCACCCATCGGAAGGGCGGGAAGCTCATTGATGAGAGGGCCTCGCAGACCTTTGTAAGTATTACTTTACTTTGTGTTAATTTTAATATAACACATAAAATATGCAAATAAATATCAATGTAGTTAGTAATAAGTACCTTAGACATTAGCAATTATCGAGTATCCATACTTTTTTAGGCCGAGTATCTTAGGCTCCGTGAGAGGGCGACTTCTAGTGCACCTACAGCGGGAGAGGCTGGTACTTCCTCGCAGCCCTCTCCAGCTCCGTCGGTGGATGAGCTGTGGGTGACCAACCGCTGGTAGGATCCAGAGAGGTACGTCGTACTATGGTACGGGAACCTATGGCGCCCTTGTTGCGACGCAGTCCTCTAAGGCCTCCTCTGCAAGTGCGCATTCTCCACAACCCTCGCAGGCGTCTTCCCAAGTCCATGAGACCGTTGACCATCAGATTAAGTCTCTCCATGACGAGTTGCTAGGAAGGATGGTGGAGCAGGCACTGTCTCAGCTGCAGACGGACGATGTGACGCTCATCGCACGATTTGATACGCTCGAGTGCAGCATCATGGAGCTCAGGGATATGACCGAGAGGACAGAGCGTGTTGTTACTGAACTTAGAGCGTTGACAGAGAGCAATATCATGGAGCTCAGGGATATGACCAAGAGGATGGAGCATGTTGTTACTGATCTTAGAGCGTCGACAGAGCGCAGCGTGATGGAGCTGCAAGCATCACAGTTGTCCATGGGCGAGAGGCTGACAATGATGCAGGATTCAATGGCTGATAGCAGTACGAGGCTGTTATCTACAATAGATTCATACAACCATCGACTAGCAACGTTGGAACAGATACGTCCTCCTGGTGCGCCTTCATCGACACTGACTCCACCGACGTCACTACCTTCTTCATCGACATCGGTATCGATTTTACGGGAGCAGTATGAGTTGTTCTTATCCCTGGCGCGTGCCGGCGCTCATCCTCCTCCAAATCTGTAGCAGTCCTAGTTAGGACAGTTTACTGGTTGTTTGTGTTTTGACCCATTTTATTGGGTTATTTATGAATATTATATATTTATTGAGGCTTTCAGACTTTATTTTTTGCATTCAGTTGTGTGGATAGTTATTGTATTCTTTACGATGAGATTTTCTTGAGACTCGGTTTGTAATTCCAACGTGTTGTTTTCTTCAAATTTTACTTTTTTATTCATATTTAAATGTATGTGAATTTATCGGTGTTGAGTGTTCCATCGAAGGGGTTGGCGAACCCTGGAAATTCAGCAGAGTGTTGCTCCGGGTCTATTTATATAAATTGTGAATTCATAAACTGCAGGAAGATTGGTTTGGAAATTATTTTATATTCTTTTTTTTATTTTTTATTGGAAATTTAGCGACGTTTAGCGACATTTATATACGTTGCTAATTGTATCATAACGTCGCTAATTATGTCGCTAAACGTCGCTAAATTACTGACATTGCAGTATTTATCAGGTCAATAAAACGTCGCTAAATGTGTTGCAAAATATCGCTAAATAGAAAAATATTAGCGACGTTTAGCGACACACAACACGTCGCTAATATAGCTACGTTGCGTCGCTAAACGTCGCTAATATGAAAAATATTAGCGACACGAATACATCGCTAGAAAACATCGCTATAGCGACATTTTGCGACATTTTTCCTGTCAGCGACTAGCTTAAACGTGACTTCAATGAAACGTTGCTAATTACGTCGCTAAATTTTTGTAGCGATATTTTTATGCCATTTAGCGACGTTTTCAGACATCGCTAATTTGACTTATTCTAGTAGTGATGGGTCTAGTCTCCATGCAACCTAATTATCATGCATGCAAGAAATAATATGTTCCAAATACGTATATCGGAGACAGAGAGTGACAATAATCCTAATAAAGAAACTTTGATTCATAATATTAATATCGGACATGATTCAAGACATCCCAACATAAACAATCATAAATTCACAAACATCTTTGTTCTATTAATGCCAGTATCTCGTTATAATATTCGATGCCAAACAATTATGGAGGAATGCATGAGATATGTAAATTTTTTGTGACCAATATCTTATGTATATATGTTAATATATTGCACATTCTTCTATAAGGGGTGTTTGATACGTGGAATACTATATAGCTAGGAATTCAATATTCCCGGGAATCAAATTTCAAGTAATTAAATTTCCTGAAAAATTATTTTCTCATATTTGTTGAATATATAAATATTCCCAGGAAAAAATAAAAAAGGAAAAAAAACTAAAGGGAAAAAAAATAAAATAGGATAAAAAAAAATCGAAAAACAAAAAAAAACACAAAAAAGCGAATAAAAACTAAAAAATGATAAAAAATGGAAAAAAACAAAGAAAAATCGAAAAAAGGATTAAAAAAATAAAAAACGACAAAAAACGAATAAACGAAAAAATGATTAAAAACGAAAAAAATGATAAAAAACGAAAAAATCGATCAGAAAAGATAAAAAAAATATAAAAAATGAAAATAGATCAAAAACGATCAAAAAAACTAAAAAGGATAAATAACATTCACAAAAAAAGATTAAAAAAAAAAAACCAGTTAAAAAGGAAAAAAATAATAAAAAATATAAAAAAACGAAAAAATGAAAAATATTATTAAAAATGATCAAAAACGAAAAATACGATAAAAAAAAAATTAAAACGATCAAAAGCGAAAAAGATCAAAAACGAAAAAATAATAAAAAAGATAAAAATTGATCAAAAACGATACAAAAAGAAAAAAACGATAAAAAAAAAATCAAAAACGGAAAAAAGAAGAAGAAGAAGATAAAAAACGATCAAAAATGCAAAAAGATCAAAAAGGGGGAAAAACCACTCAAAAAAAAAAAATTATTGAAAAAAATAATTTGTCCCACAAAAATAATATACCTACATATTCTTAAAGGATAATTTTTTTATATCTTGTGGATAAATTTTATCTCGGAATATTCCTAATTTTCGAAAATAATTTTTTTATAATGTAAATAAACATGATAATAGATTTCCATCCTACAAAAATTTTGAAATTAAATTTTTTTTAACCTGTGTTCCAAACGCTCCCTAATTGTTTAGCATTATCGAGTATTAGGTATCTCAATTCCTTACTTCAATAACTTATAAAAAAACAATTGCTTGAACTTCACTCTTATAATAGTATAGTAAGAAAGACAAAATTCTCGATATAATAAGACGAAGATCAATGTGTTTACACGTTTCCTAAATATTCGTATACTTCTTAATTTAGGTAGCCGAACTGCTGTGACAGTAAAATATGTCACGATAAATGATCGACATATAATAAATTCCTCTGTAACAAGGTTCGATGTAACAACTGTACTATGTGATCCAAATGTTAATATGGTGGGTGTGGTGGAGTACAGAGGATCTGATGGCTGGGGTTGTGACAATAACAACTTTCTGGCTCTAATATTTACTAATTCTGGAAAGCTTTCAAGTGGAGTCATCAAAGGACAATTTGTCGTAAATGTGATAGAGACTACAGAGAAATGGTCTAATAATATTTTATAAAGATGTGGTTGGGGGTGGGGCACTGAAGTGAGCCTCCATTTGTACAGAACCATGGAAAATGTTCATAGTATTTGCACTTTCCTCCTATTTTATAATTCTGATTGCCAAATTACGTCCAACACTAACATAATATAATATTGGAAACAAAATGCGATCGTTCTCCCAAATGAGACAACCAAAAAATACACAACTGATAAATAAACGTAGAAAAAAAAATATAAGAAAAATATATTTATTAGTGTAATTACATACTGGGAGACAAATATCTTATTTATACAATCCAATAAAAGTGTAATACTAATCTCTAATCAATATGGGACTAAAATACGAAGTAAAAAATTCAACCCTTTAGTAACCCACGTTATAACACTTCCCCTTTGGATGACCACCATCTCTAAGCCTATTGTCTCGTTAAAATTTTACCAAGAAAATCTATTAGGATAAAACAGGTGCGAAAGAAAAGAGTACAATCTTTATGATGACTTAGATAGGTGTTGGACATGCTTAATGTTGCCTCATTAAAACCTTGTCAAAAAAATCCAATGAAAAAAAATTCATGATTAAGAAAAAAGAGTACAACGCGTTATAGTCCATACAAAATGTATCTTCCCCTGAAAACCATCACTCCCCCTGATGATGCTGATCAGCTGATGAAGACGCCGCATTCCAATTCCCTGAACTAGTTTCTGAAAAGTTGACTTTGGCAACGATTTGGTGAACATGTTTGCAAGATTATCACTTAAGCGAAATTGTTGGACGTCAATATCAAAGTTCTTCTGAAGCTCATGAGTATAGAAAAACTTCGGTGAGATGTGCTTGGTCATGTCTCCTTTAATGAATCCACCTTGAATTTGTGCAATACATGCTGCATTATTTTCATGAATAACAGTTGGAGTATTTGTGGTAAGAAAAAGGTGACAGGAGCTACGAATGTGTTGAATCAACGATCTCAGCCAAATACATGCTCTGCTTGCTTCATGGAGAGCCAATATTTATGAGTGATTTGAGGAGGTAGCAACAATTGTCTGTTTTGTTGAACGCCAAGAAAAAGCTGCATTGTTATTAAGAAACACATATCCAGTTTGTGAACGACCTTTATGAAGATCAGATAAATAGCCTGAATCTGCAAAGCCTACTAGATTCGTGATGTCAGATAAACCACAAGTATAAAATAATCCCATGTCGGTAGTTCCACGAAGATATCTCATCACATGTTTAATGTCATTCCAATGTCTACGAGTTGGCGCCGAGCTATATCTAGTCAACAGATTTACAGAGAATGATATGTCTGGCCATATACTTTGTGATAGATACATTAATGCCTCAATGGCACTAAGGTACGGTACTTCGGGTCCTGGCATCATTTTATTGTCGTTCTTAGAATGATATGGATCTTTATTGATATCTAAAGATCGAACAACAATTGGAGTACTAAGGGGATGAGCTTTATCCATATTGAACTGTTTCAATATTTTTTTTTGTGTATTTGGATTGATGCACTAAAATTCCAGTAGTGCAATGCTCAATTTATAATCCGAGACAATATTTCGTGTCTCCGAGATCTTTCATCTCGAACTCATTTTTCAGATAGTTTGCAGTCTCATTGATTTCATGTCTTGTCCCAATCAAGTTTATGTCATCGACATATACTGCAACTATAACGAGACTCTCCTTAGATTTCTTTATGAAGACATATGGACATATATGATTATTCTCATATCCCTCTCTTTTCATATATTCACTAAGACGGTTGTACCATATCCTTTCGGATTATTTCAAATCGGACAATGAACGTCTTAGCTTTATGGAATGCATGTTCTTAGCTTTTGAGTTGGGTAGGTTAAATCCATCTGGGATTTTCATATAGATATCGCTATCTAAATCACCATATAGATATGCTGTTACAACGTCCATAAGTCTTATGTCCAGCTTTTTCTCAGCTGACAGACTTATCAAATAACGGAACGTTCTTGCATCCATTACGGAAGAATACGTCTTTTCGTAATCAATCTCGGGTCTCTAAGAAAACCCTTGTGCCACTAATCGTGCCTTAAATCGAACGATTTTATTCTTTTTATTTCGCTTTCTTACAAACACCCACTTGTAACCTACCGGTCTGACGTCCTTTGGTGTTCGTGCTATAGGTCCGAACACTTCACGTTTATTAAGGGAATCCAATTCTGCTTGAATAACATCCTTCCATTTTGGCCAATCTTTTCTTTGTCGACATTCATCGATGCTACGTGGTTCACTATCATCAATGCCCTTAGATATTTTAGTAGCTACTGAGAATGAGAATATCTTATCTATTTTTATATCATTGTGATCCCATATCTCTCTTGTATATGTATAAAACATAGAGATCTCTTTGCTTTCAGGTACCTGAGCCTCCTCTTGGGCTTGTGTCATTTTTAAGACAATAACCTCTTCTGGATTTTCAGAGAGTATGAATCTTTCATTCATAACCTCATCTTGAGTGTTATGTGTAACCTCCTTAAGAGCGTTACTTGGGCATTTTTTCTTTCTAGGAACTAATTCCTTCGAACCTATAGGTCTACCACGCTTCTGGCGTGCAGTAGATTCATTAGCCACTCTGCTATTTTTTTCCTACGGGGATATCAATTCGAGCTGGCGTTGCAGCGGGCACATATGATTTAATCACTTTAGCTGCATCAGTAAATGCATCTGACATTTGATTTTCAATCTCCTGTAGATGCAATATCCTTCGTACCTCAGTTTCATATTGATTAGTACGAGGATCTAGATGAGACAAAGTGGGATTATCTCACGATAATTTATGCCGTTTATTTGTGGCGAATGGTTCTGTAAGAACATTCTTTTCTTTCTTATCTCTCCTAACGGCTGGAATTTAGTCTCATCAAATGGCAGTCTGCGAATCTAGCAGTAAAAATATTACCAGTTAAAGGTTCCAAATATCTAATGATTGAGGGCAAACCGAACCAATATAAATTTCTAAAAGGCACGAAGGTCCCATTTTAGAGCGCTGAGGAGGGAGAATTGGAACATAAACATCACAACCAAATTTACGCAAATGAGAGATGTTAGGTTGATGGCATGTCATAAGTTGTGATGTAAAAATTTATGATATGCAGTTGGCCTAACAATGATCAATTTAGCAGCATATAATATGGCATATCCCCAAGCTAAAATGGATAAGTTTGATTGCATGAGTAAATGCCTTGTTATATGCTGAAAACGCTTAATCAAAGACTTATGCTAAACCATTTCGGATATGAACATGAGGGACATAATGTTCAACTTATATTCCTATGGAAGCACAATAATCATCAAAAGTACGAAAAGTAAACTCAGCTGCATTATCAAGTCGAATCGTTCTAACATGTTGGTCAGGAAAATGAGTTCTAAGCTTAATCAACTGAGAAAGTAGCTTGGAGAAGGCAAAATTTATATGTGAAAGTAAGAAAATATTCGATCATTGACTAGAAGAATCTATTTGACCCATAAAATACCTGAAAGGTCCGCTAGCAGAATCAATTGGTCCGTAAATATCACCTTATATTCTCTGAAGGAATGGTGGTGATTCAAAAGCTATTTTAAGAAGTGAAGGTCTTGTAATGAGTTTACCCTATGAACAAGTTATACACAAATGTTCAGTAGGAAAGAAAAGTCTTTGGTATGATAAATTATGTCCATTGGTATTGTTGATGACCTTTCTCAACATATTCGATCTTGGATGACCCAAACTGTCATGCCAAAATGTTAGATTCATTGGATCCTTTAGCCTTTTGCTAGTAATGGGGTAAGATTCTACTAACTTAAGAATAGTTTGATATAGCCCCGAGGAGATTAACTTGCACTTTTTTAATGTGAGCTTATTGCTTCCAACATTAGAGGTAATACAAAGATACTCTTTGCTATCATCGTTTATGGTTTCAACATAAAATCTGTTCATTCGAATATCTCTAAAGCTTAGTAGATTTCTATTAGATCTACTAGAGAATAATGCATTTTGAATGACTAAGTGTGTTCTATTTGGCAACACAACATCGACCTTACCATAACTTTCTATAATATGCACGGGTCCAGCAATGGTGGTCACCTTGGCAGTGTTTGAGGCATATGTTGTGAAAAACTTCCTAGTTTTTAATATAGTATGAGTTGTTGCACTATCTATCAAGCATATTCCATCATCATTGTCCATACCTTTCAAAAAAAAAATTAATATGCTACTAAATGGTTAAACTTGGCATATTGCCAATTTTTACAACTTGATCTAAATATAAATGAAACTTCTTCAAAGAAAGTAAACTACCTAGACTATTGATCATATAATGACCAATTTATTCAAAGTGGAAATTAAATAAACTTAAATAAGCATACAATAACTATTCATTGACTTCGCCTATCATGGCGTTGAACTGGTCTTCCGAAATTGCGTTTTTATCCTTACCTTGGAAGAAATTATTAAAATCTATATGTGTTGTACCCTCCATGAGATTAGTCTCCACACCCTTTGAGGTTTCATACTCGTCCACTTTTTTTTGTGAGGTGCGACCGTTTCGCATCCAATGACCAGCTCTTCCACAATGTTTGCAAATATCAGTTGGAGCAGCTGGATTGGAAATTTGGACATTGTTTCTTCGAGGATTAAATCCCTTATTTTTGAACTGTGTATCGTTCATTGGACCCGGATTATAGCCATTTCTTTGGCTTCCACGGCGTCCATGCCCTCAACCTTTGTGATTTTCTTGACCCCTAGTATTGGTCATATTTTTTCGAGCACTAGTCGCATTCATTTCAGCTAGAATTGGTGCAGACCCAGTTGGTCTACTAGTGTAGTTTTTGATTAATAACTCATTATTTTTCTCGTCCACAAGTAAGAAGGCAATAAGTTCGGAATACTTCTTAAAATTTCTCTCCATATACGTCTGTTGTAGGGTCATATTAGTCGCATAAAATATGGTAAATATTTTCTCTAGCATGGAATGCTCTGTCACTTTGTTACCACATAACTTCAATTGTGAAGTAATCCTGAATATAGCTGAATTATAGGCTACAACTGTCTTATAATATTGGAAACGTAGATTGAGCCATTCATGGAGTGCACCTGGTAGTATGACCATTTTCTGATGATCATATCTTCAGCTAGAGAATTCCATAGCACCAAGGGGTCATTGATTGTTAATTACTCAGCCTTGAGATCGTCATGAATATGATGTCTTAGAAAAATTAAAGCTTTTGCTTTATCTTGTGCACATATTGGCTTATCAGACAATTGCGTCACCTAAGCTTTTGGCTTGAAGGTGCAATTCAGCATCCAATTTCCAGTTGAGAAAGCTCTGACCTTCTAAGTTTAGAGGCTTGAAATCATGCTTTGTGAGGCTCGACATATTGCTGTATAAGTTCAATAATAACAAGTTAACATAAGAACTTGGTAAATCATCAAACAATTCATGTTCATGGTGCATGCTTCAAACAATGATATTTCAGAAGTCTATTTATACCAAACAAATCTTGTTCATGGTATACTTCGAACAATGATGTTCCAAAAGTCATAGATAAATACCAAATACTAGATGTTCATGATATGCTTCGAACAATGATTATGTTAAAGAAGTCTTTCAAAAATACCACATATAGTATGCTTCGAACAATGATGTTCCAGAAGTCTTATATATATGGACCAAACAATTCATGTTCATGGTCATCAGATCTCCGATGGTCTTGATCTGAATGTATTAACTTATATAAAAGAAAGAAATAAATAAAGAATAACTCCAGCGTTCTCTCTGAGAGATCTATATGTTATTAAAATCGGAGTGCTATCAAAGTTAACTAAAAGAAGTGAGATGAATGGATAAAAATTATTCTTTTTTCCCTAGCGGTATGCTAAGAGATATATAAACATCAGGCTGCGCCTAGGGTATTCATATGCAGAAAAAATAAACATAAATAACCATACCTATTACTGAAGTGAAGAATCCGCAAATGGCGGCTTCATTGAGATGCTCTCGCTTATTTCCTCCTGTTAGAGCTTCATGCTGATAACGTGTTAGAATAAACGTAGAAGAAGGAAGAAAAAAAAGGAGAGAAGATCTCTTATTAGTGTAATCACATAGTGGAAGGCAAAGGCCTTATTTATACAACCAAATGAAAGTGTAATACTAATCTCTAACATTATGGGACTAAAATATAAAGTGGGAATCCAACCCTTTAGTAATCCATGTTATAACACCAATATGTCAAAATCACAAATCAAAAGTCAAACGCAAGCATAAAAATATTTACATGGAAAATTATGACAGATAAAAAATACGAAACACTCGGAGTCCAACCCAAAAATGCCTCGACTAAAGGAATAAGAAGATACGCCGAATACTTACAAACTTCACTCTCGATCCACACAGTTCATCGCAATATTTCATAGATAGAATATATTACAAGAATATGAAAAGATTTTCGGAGACGTGAAGACGAGAAAGAACTAATAGATGATCTCTTCGAAATGAGCTCTCTTCAAAAAAATCCCCGCGAATTTTCAAATCTCTCTTCCTTTCTTACAAAATTGCAAATATGAAAAAACTCTCATTTTGATCTCACAATGATAGATGATGATAGATTAGGAAAGACTTATTGAAGTCCCAGAATCACGTAGGCATCTGGACCGTTAATATTGATCCAACGGTGTTGATAAAACATCTAATATTGGGTCCACTTTCGACGTCGGTATACTAGTAACGGTATATTGGCGGTATATCGCAAAAATATCATTTCAAATCAAAACCTATTCTGGAATAAACTGCTCTCAAACTGGTATACAATCGGTACACCGGTGTACCTTTGATACTGAAACTATTATTTTCCAAAAGCTTTTGATATGTGCTCAAATTGAGTCATCTTTATCGCCTTCGACTTCTCGAGCTTCTTCGACACACGAATGATGCTCATCGCACTATGAGGTATTCTCCACATAGGTTGGGAACCCTACCCAACACCAACATATCTTTCCTTTCCCAACTAGGTGGAGGATCTCGTCATTTCGATGATCCTCCTGCAGTACTCAAATTTTTTCCCTGACAAAACCTTCATGAGCATATCTGCTCCATTTTCTTATGGAACTTATCAAAAGTTATGCCCTTTGTCTAAGCACATATCGTATCTAGTGATACTGAGTTTTAATATGCTTAGACCGACTATAAGATATTGGGTTCTTTTCAAGGTGAATAGTACTTTGGCTATAGCAAAGCAAATCATACATCTCTTGCTTAAGCCCCATTTCCTGTAGGAACTTCATCCATATCAATTCCTTTCAAGCCTTCTTCACTGTAATTATTTTTTTCTCTGTCGTTGTAGATAATACAACACACGTCTACAACCATAATTACCATGAAACTACTCCACCAGTAAATATCATGACATAGTCCAAAGTCGATCTTCTGGCATCCATATCCCCAATCATATCAGCATCGGTATACCCAACCATCTTTGGTTCGTCACTTCCGAATGAAAGCTTTCAATCACAAGTACCCTAAAGATAATGAAGGATCCATTTGACTGTGTACTCCAATGTAACTATCACACCCCATAACCATAATACTGGAGAGTGGAGGCAAACAAAGCCAACTATGTATACCATAGTACATAATACTCCAAGAATACTGTTACGGTCGTCTAAGACATGTGGGGTTTACTCTATAATCCATTAGTCAGTATTAGGTCAAGCAATCATAGGTGTCTCAATCACAAGCAAATAACAAGTTATAAGATGTATAATCACCAGACATATAATAGTAAGACATCCCAAACTATACTTACAAAGATGATCATGAAGCTAGTTGTACAAAATGGAGAACTAGCAAGAGTCTAAGTTATACATAATATAATTAACATATATAGATGTTTTTACTTATAATGCAATACTCGATGGTGGGTTGGAATTGTGCCCCTCATGGCGGAGAGCTCCAAGTCTATAGGTATCGCTGGGATGTCAAGATTGCATGTAGCCAAATTTTTTTCCTAAATGATTATAGGTATCAAATCTAGTTTATTAACCTGATCAGTTTAATCAAGATTCTCGACCGTGGTGCTTAAGAATCTGCCTTAGACATGATGCAAGACTGGACAATAGCTTGACAGAAACAATAAGAAATTCAACCATGAGAATAACAGGTCATGCAATATAGGTGCTACTAATAGCCTTGATTAGGACAGTGCAAGAATATCGAGTCATGAGTGCGCTGCGTCAAGACACTATTAGGAATATCAATACAGTATTTGCATAAACATGAACATAAAAACCCAAGCTTCATTACAAGTACTAACACAAGGTAAAGGCAAAAAAATATTATGTACACTATCCCAAGGTTATGTTAGGAAAAAAAATAATTGAAGAATATATCAATAATGGACAAAATAATCAAACATGTAAAATTACACAAAACTAAATTTTGACACATTTAGAAAATTGGCATAACTCTCTTATTAGAACTCCAAATGAGATAATTCAAAAAGATTCAGATATCCAAGACAAATATCTACAACTTTTATGTTTTAAGTTTTACGAGATTCAAACTAAATCGGGATCAAAATCAGGTTTAAAGTTGCCGCATGGAATGCTTGGCGCTTGTAATTCTATATGCATGGAATTCTTGGCACATGGAATGATTGGCGCTTGAAATTCTATGCGCATAGGATTATTTATTCTGGCATATGAAAATCCACGCACAAAAAAAAATCAAGCGCATGAACTTCTCGTCGTCCCAATAACGCTGGTCCGAAGACCATGGGGATTCCAAAATTGTTTGGGCCATAAAACCTTCAATTTAACTCCAAATTAAGTGATTCAAAAGTTAAAATCGTACAAAATTTATGCTCTATCACATGGAACTACTAGTTTTTGAAAGTAACTAGTTTTAGTAGATCAAAACCAAGAAAAACTCATGGATGAAACCTATGGAAACCATAACTTAGAAATGTAGATCTACTAAATTCAAGCCCTCAAATCCAAAAATTGTAAGTACTAAACATGTAGAGGAGCTCATGGATCTTAACACAGACTAATATAATATAAGAAAATCATAAGATTTGAAATATATATGCTCTTCATTGTTGGCAATATGTACTTGCCTGTCACTCCCCGTTCCCGACATACGTATTTGGAACATATTTTTATTTTAGCATGGTTGCATGTGCATGAAGACTAGACTCATTCTTTGGTTTAACTTGGTTCATGATTTATTTTGTGGGTTGGTTCAACTCATGAAAATCTTTGGTTCAACCCTCAACCCTAGCATTATAACCCAATATTTTCTCTCTCTCTCTCTCTCTCTCTCTCTCTCTCTCTCTCTCTCTCT
This sequence comes from Iris macrosiphon, assembly GCA_036927795.1. Lineage (NCBI taxonomy): Eukaryota > Viridiplantae > Streptophyta > Magnoliopsida > Asparagales > Iridaceae > Iris > Iris macrosiphon. The sequence continues at coordinate 117,706,906 of JAYESA010000016.1, read as the reverse complement.
CTCTCTTCACTTCTTCATTTCTACCTCTTTCTTTAGCTCTCTCTCCTCATTTCATAGGCAAGAACACCTTGCATGAGAAATGGAAAAACCCTTCATATTATTGTTCTATTATGTTTATTATGTGTTTCTAAGCACTTTTAGTTCTTGGAGTTTTCTGTTTTGATGGATGAATTAGTGTAGATCTATATTTCTAACTTAGGGTTTTTATAAGTTTATCTTGGTTTTGATCTATTAAACTTGTGTCTTTGAAAACCAATTTTTGCTACATGATAGAGCTTTCAATTTACAGTATTTTGGCTTTTGGTTCACCCGATTTGGACTTAAAATAAGGATTTTATGAAAAAAAATAAGATTTTAGTTTTTGGAGCTTTTCCGCCATGGACAAACCTGCTGTTAGAGAAGACAAAGTTTTCCATGCGACCAGTGAGCATAAGCGGCTAAGAGTGTCATGTAGCCCGAGAGGGTTATGTGGCCTAAACTCGTGTCGCATACTGACAGCATGCGTCCATCTTGTTGGACGCATGACTGATGATTACACAAGTATCCTTGAATACCTTGTGCTTTCTCTCGCTGAACAAATGAGAAATTCTCTAAGTCCTATAGAACTCCATGCGGCATTGAACCCCATGCGGAATCGACACCCATGCGGCTTGGAGAGCATGGGACCCCTATTTTCTTGGACGCATGGCTCTCAACCGTTGGCACTGATCCTATGGTTTTATCTTTTCTTCCTGACACACTTTATGGCTTACCACATCAGTCACATCAGTCACTTTATGTCACATCACTAATACTTTATTTTGCCCGTCACTTCATCACTTGTTCCAATAAGTAGACCTTAACCGTGAGCATGCGGCCAAGTGGTTTGTGCAGCCTGACTTTATGCTGCCTGACTTCATATGCGGCCAGGATTGTCATGCATCTTGACTTCCCATGAGACCTAGAGACCCATGCGTCCTTGCTTGTTGATTGAACGTTTCTTAATTTATGTGACCCATTGTATAATTGGTAATTGGACTCGAATATTGTATCCGTGCTGATACCACTATTGCCTGATAAATTATTCATGATTTAATGTGAGCCAAGGTGCGACACATCATATCACGTGTTAAGTAATTATATTTGGGTTGTGCATCGAGAATGCCTCCAAACTCCTGAACACGTGATATTATATATTTATACATTATTTTCCCAGCATGGGCATAATAAACGAGTCAACTACCAAAGCGTGGCTAGGATATTGATTGTCTGAATGTTGCATACACGCTTGGGTGAATCCAGATTTGACTTCCATGGATTCGTATCTAGCGTGCCCATACTTTGGTAAATAAAGTGGTAGTAATATTGGAGGGAACGGTATCCTGATATTATGCCAACTAACCTTCCCACAGAGATTCATTCTAGGTGCGCTGTGGGCTGGCCACCACAGATACTGTATATCATCTACCTTAATGGAGTGTAGTATCTGACTTATTATTATACTGAGCCACTATTTCAATATAGGAACACTGGAACCGCTAATACCGTATTTTTAGCGCAATGGCCCTACGAGGGACGGGTGCATCCTACAAGTGCCTTTTTTATTTATTTGGTTCGATTAGCTCATGTTCGGCACTGGAGTGATATGAGGATACTTATTATGCATTATTCTGAAATAACCTCAGACTCCACAATATAGCAAGCCGTACAAATGATTGACTGTTAAGAAATGGACTTGGTTGTGATTCTATTATTTAGCTAGCAGCCTAGGGAAATGGACTATCTTAGTGTGATGGTTCAACCCTTGTTCTTATTTGGTTGTAGGGTTGAGCCTTAGCTCTAGGATATGCCATGGACCTAAGTTACGGCACTGAACCTATGCAATATTATATATTTTCCTTGGGTTTTTATTTCTCTATTTCGTGCTTCCTTTATGGTACTTGCTATTTGGGGTCTAACCCCAATGGTTTTGCATGGCCAGGTTTTGAGCCAGCACTTGAGAATCCAGCGTACTTTTTCCCAACTTATGGCATGCACCAGGAATATGGTCGCAGGGGATAGCGAGTGGGTTTTATTCTTCCCTGCTTGTCTTGCACATTTACTTCTTTTTGGCATTTAGCCACCGGCACCTGTTAGTCGGCTCGTCTGGATATTAGTTTTTTTTACATGATTGTATTAAATCAGACTACAGCTGGTCACTGTCATGTACTTTTGTTACTCTTCCAGCTTCTTATTTTGCCACAGCTGTACTCCAAAATATTTTGAAAAAGCATTTGGGACGCCTTATTGCTTATCATATATGCTCTATGCTTATTGTTTCTTATTTGAATGATTAAGACAGAGAAGTTTTTGACAAAGTTTTAGTGGTGGCCCATGCAGGTCTGTTCTTCAAACTTGTAGGGTGTCATGGTCATAGGAGTCTCAATCAAACATGATCCTTCTTAAAACTCTGAATTCATCATCTTCGATACTCAGCTTGAATTCTTCCAGATTGATTGCTTCATTGTTCCTTCTTGTCCTATTCTTAATGTTTCTTGTGCTCTTCTTTAGGGCTTATCCTTCCCCTGATGCTAAAGCAACAAGAGAGAAAGAGTTGCCAGTGGAACGAAATCCTGTGGAACCCCATCCAAGGATCCGAGTTGAACCCACGATGAATGGGACAAAACAGCAGGCTCCAGGTGTTCACGTGCCTCCCGCAGTGCCGACAATACTGGATACCCCGGCCTTGCTAGAGATTATCCATGAATTATTGGCTACCCAATAGCACCAGATAGTGGTACAATAATAACAACATCAGCAATAGCAGCTTCAGCAGCAGGAACAAAATGTTCTCTTGAACCAAGGATTGCAGACAGCCCTAGAACGAGGCGGAAGAACAGATTATGCGGCATCTGTTAGATTTTGCAGACTAAACCCCAGATATTTCGATGGCACGGAGGAAGCAATCACGACAGATGATTGGCTCCAGAATATTGAGACCATTCTGACAACGGCTAAAGTTTCGGCAGAGGAACAAGTTGACCCGGTTCGCCTACAACTCCAGGATCTGGCAAGAGATTGGTGGGATCCGATGGAGGTAGGACTGAGGCATCCTATTTCATGGAAGGATTTTAGGACCCGGTTCAGGGAGAAGTACTTTGGGATTGTGGCTCAATGTGAGTTGCAACAAAGGTTCATTAACCTCAAGCAAGCTGGAAGGCCAGTAGACTGCTATACGGCAAAATTTTCTCGACTTAGCAGATTTGCTCCAACCATGGTGGTAACAAAGTTGGAGAGAGCAATGAGGTTCCAGTAGGGACTTTACTTAGAGATATTTTACATGGTAGAGGTGCACGACTACCAGACCTTCGAGGCAGTATTGATAGCTGCCAAGTGGGTCGAGCTTAATTCTCATAGGATGGCATCAAGAAGAGTGGATCGAAAGAGGCCTAATGGATAGAACAATGAGAGAGGACCAGTACCACGAACGTCAGCACTATTTCTTGGCATTCGTCTACATGATTCAGCTCCATAGAGGACGGCAGTTTCAACAGTGACAGTACCAACTCGGCAACAACAGCCGAGGCAGCAACAGCAACAGCAGCAGCAACCACGACGTGGAGCGCCGACAGGTTGTACCTACTGTGGTAAGGAAGGTCATACCCGGGATATTTGTCGGACAGCTAACAAACTATGTTTGAGATGTGGGATTCCTAATCACAAGGTTTCCACGTGCCCATTGTTGCAGAGGCCATGAGGGCAAGTACAACAGTTTTCTACATTGCCAGCTCTAAGGGCAGTGCAGCAAGAAGGACCAATAGTAGCAGCACGGCCTTTAGCTCAGCGTTCATTGTCGATGCAGGCCTAGCATTATAGGCAGCAATAGTAGAATCAGCAGGGGCCGCAACCATGGCAGCAAGAAAGACAGTAACATGGAGCTCAACAAGGCCATGGGCAGGCACTCACCTTGTCTTTGGAGGAAGCAATGGTGTCAGGCGACGTAGTGGCAGGTAACATTTTTGTTACAACCTCTCCTGCCATAGCTTTAATTGATTCTAGAGCTTCGTACTCATTTATATCTGCATAATATGCAACATGTATTAGATTAAAGTTTGAGGTATTACCAGCGAGGATGAATACACACACTGGCAATGAGATCGTAGAAGTTAGTAGGGTGTGCATAGCATGTCCAGTTGTAGTATGTAGACATTTATTACCTACAAAGTTGATCGAGTTTCCTATGGGTAACTTTGATGTTATCTTAGGCATGGACTGGTTGAGAGATAGTCATGCAACGATAGACTGCCGTGAGAAGTCACAACTGTAGAAAAGAAAGCAAACCTGTTGCTTAGGATAGTTGAAGAGTTCATGGATGTCTTTCCCAACGATCTTCCTAGATTACCCTCAGTTAGAGCAATAGAGTTCTGTATAGAGTTGATGCCAGGAGCAGAACCAGTATCCCAGAAGGTGTACCCATTGTCACCATCAGAACTTGATCAGTTATAACGACACGTGAAAGAACTGAAGGCGGAGAAGTTTATTCAAACCAGTGCATCCTTGTGGGGAGCACCAGCGGTATTGGTAAAAAAGAAGGATGGATCGACGCAGTTGTGTACTACTTAATTGGTCAAACAAATCATCAATCCTTGGTAATGGGTACTTGTTCTTCACTGTTACTGCATTAAGAGTGAAGAGTCTTCTCCAAGATAGATTTATGATCAGGATATCATCAAGTGCGAGTCCGGGAGCAGGATATACTAAAGACAATATTTAGGTCACGATATGGGCATTACGAATTCTTAGTTATGTCATTCGGACTGACTAATGCTCCAACGGTATTCATGGACTTGATGAACCATATTTTTATGCCTTACTTAGACCGATTTGTGATAGTATTCATCGATGACATCCTGGTATATTCTCGTAATGAGGAGGAGCATGAAGAACATCTCAGGATAGTTCTGTAAACTTTGAGGGAGCACCAGTTATACGGAAAGCTTAGTAAGTGTGAGTTTTGGCTGGATCGTATATCCTTTCTTGGGCACATTATTTCTGGAGAAGAAGTGTCAGTTAATCCCAATAAGGTAGAGGCAGTAGAGAACTAGCCAGTTCCAAAGATAGTAGTAAAAGTGCGTACTTTTTCTGGGCTTGACAGGATACTACAGAAGATTTGTGTCCAATTTTGTTAAGATCTCGACACCATTGAATCGGTTGACGCGCAAGAAATTTAAATTTGTGTGGTTGTCATGCCCCAGTCCTAAAATATACGGGACCAGGCCACGTGGCAATAGCCAGCTGACACGTCTTCGGGGATATCCCAATTTAATGGATCCACGAAGAGTGCTACGCTGTCCTATAATACTAACATGTCCAATATCAGTCAATAACATGTAATCTAATCTCATCCACAATATAAAGAGCAAGAAGTACTATATAAACTCCTGGAAGATAAACACCAGTCTGAAATATCATAGTACAACCAATAAAGTCGGGTGGAAACAAATCTACTACTATGACGAAATAAAGTACTGAAATAAGATATAAAAGATAATGACTAGGGCATCGTCGGACTAGATAATGATGCACCCAATCTAGGATGAAGGCCTACCAACTGATCACGGAAACTCTGACGGCTGCACCTCTAACTCCTCAGCTGTAGCGAATCTCGTCTCCTGTCCGGAGTCGTATACTGTGGGGTAGAAAGCCTCGTCTAAATCTGGAAAGGAACTAGGTCCTCAGAGGGACGTAACAAGATACATAGAAGCATGCTATAGATAAATACTGAATAAGATAAAATGCAATAAAGGGTGTGCTAGCCATCTAAGTGAATGCAATATGAGGACAACTGTGAGTATATGAGAAGGTGTAGGCTAGACATATGCTGACGTAATTCACCAGTCGTGACAACCGGCTAGTATATGCCACACATGCCCCCTATGACACGGGCGCAGAAATACAGTAACGTCCAATATTCTATAGAGTGTGGTATCTGCAATGCCATCAAGTAACGTCCCATACTCTACAGAACGTGGTATCAGTAATATATATATATATACGTCCGTATCACTCCGTCGAGTGCGGTATCAGTGTAAAGGAATGGGGTGTCCCATATGCCTACCAGTCGTCCTCCCCTCCCAATGTAGATATACCCGTCAAATAATCGACGCGCGTATACCTTATCTAAATGCCAAGTCTCTAAACTGAAATGTCCTAGATTGCTTGCTAACCGTGATGCACGTCATTGAGATGGGCTGACGGGGAGCTTGGTTTGGATGGGGGTCTGCTAGGGTTTGGAGAGGGTGGTGTTGGTTTAGGGTTTCAAGGGGAGGGACTTCATATATATATATATGAGGAAGTTGTGGGCTAGCCTCGGCTTGGCCTGTCTGGTCTCATTGAGATGGGCTGGTCTAATGAGAAAGAGTATAGGTGGGCTGTTTTAAGTATTGCTTGAGGTAAAAATAGCCTTAATTAAAATTAAACTAACAACTTAACTAGGTAATTCATAATGTATTTAAAATATTAGGAACTATATTTTGAGTGGTACACAGGAGTCGTGGCATAACATGTTTGGGGTAGACTGATACCCTAATTTGGGTACTTGGGATTTGGGTTGTGGTTGTTTTCAAGTTAAGATAATTAATTAAATCCTACATTTAAGACGAAGGGGTTTACAATCTACCCTCCTTAGAGCATTTCGTCCTCAAAATTAAACATACGTATGGGTACGAACTAAAGACTAAAGAAAATACTAAAACGTACCTAGTCCTTCGAAGAGGTGGGGATAACGTTGTCTAATGTCCTCCTCGCGTTCCCAGGTCGACTCGCCTGGTGCATGATGCCTCCATGCGACACGAACTAGGGGAATGGTCTGCCCTCGCAATGCCTTCTCACTTCTGTCTAGAATCTCCACAGGCTCTTCTTCATATGATAGACTCGGGCCGACTGTGATCTCTGAGTGGTCAAGTATGTGACTCAGATCCGGTATGTACCTCCTCAGTTGAGATACATGAAAGATGTCATAAACTCCTTCCAAGGTCTGTGGCAAGGCTAATCTGTAAGTAACTTCTTCGACGCGTTCTAATATGTCGAATGGTCCGATGTACCTCGGACTCAGCTTCCCTCTGCCTCCGAATCTGATAGTCCCTCGAATAGGCGAGATCTTTAGAAATACGTGATCTCTAACTTGAAACTCTAAGGGTCGCCGATGCGCATTCGCCCAATGCTTCTGTCTGTCTTATGCTGCTCGAAGGTGCCCTTGGATCTTTTTCACATTTTCTACTGTACTAACAACCAACTCTGGTCCGAGAATCTGTCGCTCGCCTATATCACTCCAGCATACTGGTGAACGATATTTCCTTCCATACAACGCTTCATAGGGAGCCATTTGGATGCTCGCTTGATAGCTGTTGTTGTAGAAAAACTCGACCAGATGCAAATGGTCCTCCCATGATCCTCCGAAGTCAAGCATGCACGCTCTCAACATGTCTTCTAGCATCTGAATGGTGCGCTCCGACTGGCCATCTGTTTGTGGGTGATATGTTGTGCTAAACTTCAGGCGAGTACTGAGACTCTCTTGCATACTCCATCAAAAGTAAGAAGTAAACCTCGTATCCCTGTCAGACACGATGCTAACTGGCACTCCATGTAGGCGCACAATCTCTCTCATGTGCATGTCTGCTAAGGCCTCCGTCGATTGCCCAACTCTGAAGGGTAAAAAGTGTGCGGACTTGGTAAGTCTATCCACGATTACCCATACTGCATTGCTCCCACTAGGACTTTAAGGAAAGCCCGTAACAAAGTCCATAGTGATATGCTCCCATTTCCACTCCGGTATAGGGAGCGGTTGGAGCAATCCTGCAGATCTCTGATGCTCAGCCTTGACTTGCTGACACACCAGGCACTTGGCCACAAAGCATGCTATCTCCCTCTTCATTCCGTGCCACCAGTAGTACTGTCTCAAGTCCCTGTACATCTTCGTGCCTCCTGGATGAATAGAATAGATTAAACTGTATGCTTCTGCCATTAAATCATGAAGAAGTTCTCCATTTGGAACATAGAGATAATCTCCGCATCTCAAAGTCCCATCTTTATGTATTCTCAGTCCTGTCTGCATTCCAGCCTCTGTCCTCTGTCTAAGCCTCTGAAACCTGGCGTCTGTCGGCAAAGCGGCCTTGATTCTCTCCACTAATGTCGATTGTAATTGGAAACTCGACAATTGTCCATCTACTCCGGGCATAACGACCTCTACACCCATCTGCTCTAGCTCTCTCAACAGGTGGGGTTGGGTGGTCATGAAGAATGCCATGGGTCTTCTGCTCAACGTGTCAGCTACTACGTTGGCCTTTCCCGGGTGGTACTGTAGCTCGATCTCGAAGTCTGTCATCACCTCGAGCCAACGTCTCTGCCTCTGATTCAGATCCTTCTGGGTGTAGGCGTACTTTAAGCTCTTATGATCAGTAAATATCTCTACTCTCTCTCCATATAGATAGTGTCTCCAAAGCTTCAATGCAAAGATTACCACTACAAGCTCCCAGTCGTGAGTGGGATAGTTCTTCTCATGGGTCCTCAACTGTCTAGAAGCATAAGCTATAACCTTTCCATGATGCATCAAGACACATCCTAATCCTTTTCCAGATGCATCGCTGTAGATCATGAATTCTCCGGGTCCGGATGGTATGGTCAAGATGGGTGCTGTAGTCAAACGCTTCTTCATCTCATCGAATGCCTTCTGACACTCCTCTTTCCAGGTAAACTCCTGCTCCTTACGGGTCAAGCGGGTCATTGGCTCTGCGATCTTTGCGAAGTTTTCTACGAACCTCCGGTAATATCCGGCAAGTCCTAGGAAACTCTTGACCTCCGAGACATTAGTAGGGGTTGGCCATGTCGCTACTGATAAAATCTTTGCCGGATCTACTGAGATGCCATCTCCTGAGATAACGTGTCCAAGGAAAGCGACACGATTTAGGAGAAACTCACATTTGCTCAGCTTGGCATAAAGCCTCTCTCTCCTTAGTGTCTCTAACACTAGTCTCAGATGCTCTTCGTGCTCCTCGTAGCTCTTTGAATACACCAAAATGTTATCGATGAAGACTACCATGAACCGGTCTAAGTATTGGTGGAATACTCTGTTCATCAAGTTCATAAACACAGCTGGCGCATTCGTCAGTCAAAAAGGCATCACTAAGAAATCATAGTGACCATAACGAGTCCTGAATGCTGTCTTCTGGATGTCTTCTCTTCGCACCTTCACTTGATGATAACCCGATCTCAAGTCAATCTTGGTGAACACTACTCCTCCTGTCAACTGGTCAAATAAGTCATCAATCCGCGGCAGGGGGTACTTGTTCTTGATAGTCAGAGCGTTAAGGGCTCTATAATCAATGCACATGCGTACTGTTCCATCTTTCTTGGGTACGAACAACACTGGTGCTCCCCAAGGTGATGCACTAGGACGGATAAATCCCTTGCTCTGCATCTCCTTTAATTATAGCTTCAGCTCTTCTAACTCCTTCTTCGCCAATCGGTATACATTAGAAGATACCAGCGCTGCTCCGGGTACTAGCTCGATGGTGAACTCTACGTCTCTATCTGGCGGTAAGCCTGACAGTTCTTCGGGAAACACATCCTCGAATTCTGCAACTACTGGCGGGAGTGCAATCTCCATAGCCATGTATGTTCCCGCTATCTGTCATACTCCTCGTTCGACGGTCCCTCACATGTACTCGAACTCCGGTTGATCTGGCGGTCTAAATGTGACGCTACCCTTCCGACAGTTCAGTACAGCATTATACTGGCTTAGCCAGTCCATGCCTAACACAACATCAAAGTACGGCATAGGCAATACCAAGAATCGTGCTCTCATCTCTCTACCACATACAACTACCGAGCACGTTCTGATAGTGCTGGTAACCGGCACGATACCTCCTCCGGTAAGAATCTTCCAACTCTTAGGTAAGGGGGAAGTCGCTACTCTATGTATTACTACAAATCTACTAGATATAAATAACAATGTAGCTCCAGAATCAAATATTGCAGTTGCAGGTAATGATACAACTAAAATGGTACCTGTGATAGCTTTTCCTTCTGTTTCTTCTTCAGTAGCTGCTAATGCAAAGGCTTGTCCCTGCCTCTGTCCTCCGGTCTGCTGACGAGCTCGCTCAAACTGTGCCTGCTATGGGTCCAAGGGTGGTCCCCTCTGAAATCCTCCGGGGGCTGGTGGACGCTGGCCTCCTGGTGGGGGTAGTATCCTCTGGACTGGTGCTGCTGGCCTCGGTCCTGTCTGTAGTGCTGCTTTTCTGTGCTGCGGACAATCTCGGACAAGGTGCTGACTGGACCCACATATCATGCACAATCCCAACTTCTTCCGACAATCCTTAATGACGTGTCCCTTCTTGCCACAATGGTGGCAAGTCGGGAGCTCCTGCTGTGGATATGGCACTGCCCTCTGCTATGTCTGTGCTCCTGGTCGACGGATCGGTCCTCCTGCTCCGGGCTGTGCTCTGGCTGGGGTAGTCGTGCTGGAACGTCTAGCTCCTCTGACGATGGCCTCCTGGATCCTCGCTTCTGCAAGAACTTCTTCATAAGAAATCCTCGCCTGTGTAGTGGTATACCTTTGTAGCTCAAAATTTAGGCCGTGATAAAATCTTTGGGCTTTCTCAAGATCGGTGGGTATCAAGACTGTACCAAATCTGCTAAGGCGGCTGAACTTTGCATCATAGGCGTCAACAGTCATATTTTTCTGTTTTAGATGTAGGAACTAGGAGTACAGGACATTTCTGACTGTAGCTGGGAAATACTTCGCATTAAAATATTCTAAGAACTGTTCCCAAGTCTGGTTTGTCCCTACACTGTGCTCAATGGAATCCCACCAGTGGTGGGCATTGCCTTTCAGCTGGGCCCTCACTGCGGTCATCCAAAGGTCAGGGTGAAGTTGTGAAGCCTCTAATAGCATCTCCGTGTTGGCGACCCAATCGGAGATCTGTTCTGCAGTCTCATTGCCTGAGAAAGTATCTGGTCCCATCTGTCGAAACCATCTAACAGTGCCACCTATCTGGACTGGTGGAGGTGCTGGTACTGGTGTTGGGACAGGTGTCCTCTCTAGTACTGCCATCAAACTCTGTCTCAATGTCTCTGTCTGATGCTACTGTGCTTGCATCATCGTCTGGAAGAACTGAAGCATCCGTGGTTGTCCATCTGGCTGTGGCATCTGGAGTGGATAAGGTGGAGGCGGTGGTAGTGGAATCTCTAGCTGTGCAGTAGGCGTCTCCTCAGATGTCGGCCTCGTAGTCTACGGCATCGGTGTAGCTCCTGAAGTCTGGCCCTCACAATATTACGTGGGGATTGTCTGGGAAGTCTGTCCCTCAGGTTGCGGTGTAGGATTGTCCTGCGATGTCTCGTGCCAATGTATCAGCGGGGTCTGTAGCGGGGGTTGCCCTTGGGTACTTTATCTCCTTGAGTGGTGTTATCTGGCATCGCGGCACGGGGTGCTCCTCGTCCACTGCACAAATTTATCTTGCTGTAAGAGATGGATTTCATCAAAAGAGTACGAGAACAAACAAACAGGATGCAGATTTTAGAAGCAATATGAAGGAAGTTCAAAAGCGAATCAAAAAGTGGATGAGACCTAGCAATTTCTATCCTATTGCAGGCTCGCTGGGCATATTACCATACCACAAGCGAAAAGAAGACCTGCATGGGCCACCACTAAAACTATGTCACGCCCCAGTCCCAAAATACACGGGACCAGGCCACGTGGCAATAGCCAGCTGACACATCTTCGGGGATATCCAAATTTAATGGATCCACGAAGAGTGCTACGCTGTCCTATAATACTAACATGTCCAATATCAGTCAATAACAGGTAATCTAATCTCATCCACAATATAAAGATCAAGAAGTACTATATAAACTACTGGAAGATAAACACCATTCTGAAATATCATAGTACAACCAATAAAGTCTGGTGGGAACAAACCCACTACTATGACAAAATAAAGTACTGAAATGAGATATAAAAGATAATGACTAGGGCATCGTCGGACTAGATAATGATGCACTCAATCTAGGCTGAAGGCCTACCAACTGATCACAAAAACTCTGACGGCTGCACCTCTAACTCCTCAGCTGTAGCGAATCTCGTCTCCTGTCCGGGGTCGTATACTGTGGGGTAGAAAGTCTCGTCTAAATCTAGAAAGGAACCAGGACCTCAGAGGGACGTAACAAGATACATAGAAGCATGCTATAGATAAATACTGAATAAGATAAAATGCAATAAAGGGTGTGCTAGCCATCTAAGTGAATGCAATATGAGGACAACTGTGAGTATATGAGAAGGTGTAGGCTAGACATATGCTGACGTAATTCACCAGTCGTGACAACCGGCTAGTATATGCGCCACATGCCCCCTATGACACGGGCGCATGAATACAGTAACGTCCAACATTCTATAGAGTGTGGTATCTGCAATGCCATCAAGTAACGTCCCACACTCTATAGAACGTGGTATCAGTAATATATATATATATACGTCCGTATCACTCCGTCGAGTGCGGTATCAGTGTAAAGGAATGGGGTGTCCCATATGCCTACCAGTCGTCCTCCCTTCCCAATGTAGATATACCCGTCAAATAATCGACGCGCGTATCCCTTATTTAAATGCCAAGTCTCTAAACTGAAATAGTCCTAGATTGCTTGCTAACCGTGATGCACGTCACACGCGGCGATAGCTAGTAGATCACGCGAACACGCATCCCAACATGTGATTTGTCATTATGAATACGTGTGGAAGTGTCAGGTCTTGGAAGATAACAGGGTATCATCTAATGAGGTGAGTCTGCTAATGCCTAAGTCCATGTATACTAATCATCGACGTACCCGTCGAATGCACCCGAGACAATCTCGGACGCGCACTGTTGTATAAGACAGAACAACAAGCATGCAATACAGCATTTGCATAATTTAAATTAGACAGCAGAATATAGCAAGGTATCTTGCCTGAGTCTTCAAGAGATGAATGCCAAAAGCCTGCTCTGGTAGCGTCTCCTGGCTGATCCAAAGACCCTAGACAAATAATATAACACAATAATACAGGCATCAGACACTACGCAATAACTACATATGACTACGACGCTATACTTGAATACTGCCGCGAGTTCCCTGTTGCTTGAGTACAGCATCACGCGCGCACTTAGCTAGGGTGTACACGAGTGTTATCTTCGATTAACAGGCGTCTCGAGGCAATAATTATCCAGTTATGGTTATCCATGATTTCTGTTCTATACGAACACCTGTCTTTGGTTTCTATGCTCATTGCACTTGGCTTATGTCCAGACGTTCAAATAACTAAGGTCCTTGACGGCAGGTATCGTGGTTAAGGAATTTTCTATTTAACAATTTCTTAATTTGGTTAATCATTACCATCCTTTAATTAATTAGGGTTAGAAGGGTTGTTTTCCAACTATGATTCTCGATACTAAGACACAACAATCATGCATAGACACGATACGAGGGGATATGATTGGGACACAAGAAAGGAACTGTTGGAGGACAAGTACCTGATCAATAGGACGAGGGGGCGTCTCCTCCTTCCACGAGGGTGGCTCCGGCAGCGTGGGCGGATCCGTCCAGCGGTGAAGGGCAGTCGGGATCGGCAGTACTTTGGTCTGGGAGTGGTCGGCTGTGGGGTGCACCGATCGGGGAAGCGGCTGGGGCAGTCGGTCGGGGAAGCGGCTGGGGGTGTGCAGCCGGTCGGGGAAGCGGCTGGGGGTGTGCAGCCGGTCGGGGAAGCGGCTGGGGGGTGTGCAGCTGGTCGGGGAAGCGGCTGGGGGTGTGCAGCCGGTCGGGGAAGAGGCTGGGGGTGTGCAGCCGGTCGGGGAGCTGGTCGGGGAAGCGGCTGGAGCAGTCGGTCGGGAAAGCGAGAGCGGCTGGAGCAGTCGGCGCGGGCGGCTATAGGGGGGTCGGTCGGGTGAGGTGGTCGGGAGCGGGCTGGCTGGAGCAGTCGGTGAGGAACAGTCGGGGTTGAGGGGTCCGGCCGACGGGGAGCTTGGTTTGGATGGGGGTCGGCTAGGGTTTGGAGAGGGTGGTGTTGGTTTAGGGTTTAAGGGGAGAGACTTTATATATATATATATATATGAGGAAGTTGTGGGCTAGCCTCGGCTTGGCCTGTCTGGTCTCATTGAGATGGGCTGGTCTAATGAGAAAGAGTATAGGTGGGCTGTTTTAAGTGTTGCTTGAGGTGAAAATAGCCTTAATTAAAATTAAACTAACAACTTAACTAGGTAATTCATAATGTATTTTAAACATTATGAACTATATTTTGAGTGGTACACAGGAGTCGTGGCATAACAGGTTTGGGGTAGACTGATACCCTAATTTGGGTACTTAGGATTTAGGTTGTGGTTGTTTTCAAGTTAAGATAATTAATTAAATCCTACATTTAAGATGAGGGGGTTTACAGTGGTCAGCGAAATATCAGATAGCCTTTGAAGAGTTAAAGAAGAAGGTAATCTCTGCACCAATCCTTACTCTTCCAGCAGGCTCCGGAGGATTAACAGTATGATATGATACATCAGGCAAGGGATTTGGATGTATTTTGATGCAACAAGAAAAAGTGATAACGTATGCTTCTCGGCAGCTCAAAGATCATGAGAAGAACTATCCAACTCACGATTTGGATTTAGCAACAGTAGTGTTTGCACTTAAGCTTTGGAGGTACTACTTATATGGCGATCGAGTAAAAATATTCACAGATCATAAGAGTTTAAAATATGTGTTCACGCAGAAGGACCTGAACATAAGGCTGGGAAGGTCGCTAGAGTTGTTGAAAGACTATGAGTGGAACTTTAGTACCATCCAGGCAAGGCTAATATAGTAGCTGATGCACTTAGAAGAAGATGTGGCAAATTTATGTTGACTACTCAGAAGCACATTCTAGAAGACTTAAAAGAGATGGGTATTGAGATAGTACTTCCATAGAGTACAGGAGTTCAGGCTAGCCTACAGATTCAGTCAACTTTGGTAGATAGAATCAAACTAGCTCAGGCAGAGGATCCGAAGATTCAAAAACTACAAAAAATATGAGTCAGGTCTTCGGAAGGAGTTGACAATACATGCGAATGGAACAATAAGATTTAGGAATCCTCTATACATACCTAGTGGGGATATTCGATAAGAAGTTATAACTGAAGCACACAGTTTCCAGTATTCTATTCATCCGGGAGGCACGAAGATGTACCAAGATATCAAGCAATACTTTTGGTGGAACAAAATAAAGATAGAAATAGCACGCTTCGTATCACGATGTCTGGTATGTCAGCAAGTGAAGGCAGAACAACAGAGACATGTAGGATTATTACAACCGCTTCATATTCCAGAGTGGAAGTGAAAATATATCACAATGTACTTTGTGACTGGTTTACCTAGATCATCGACTGGCCGAGATGCAGTTTGGATGATAGTAGATCATCGCACAAAATTAGCTCATTTTTTTCCTTTTCGAGTAGGACAGTCTATAAAATAATTGGCTAAAATATATATGCGACATATAGTAAGACAACACGGTGTCCCAGTAAGTATCGTGTCAGATCAAGACACTCGGTTCATTTCTCATTTTTTGAAAAGTTTGCATCAGAGTTTGGGCACCAAGTTAAGATTCAGCACAACTTACCACCCCCAGACAGACGGACAATCAGAGAGAACCATCCAGACTTTGGAGGATATATTACGAGCCTGTACCCTAGACCTTGGTGGATCTTGAAAGAATCACCTTTACTTGGTGGAATTCTCGTACAACAACAATTATCAGGCCAGTATCCAGATGGCACCTTTGGAAGCACTGTATGACAGAAAGTGTAGGTCACCATCGGCTTATAATGACATTGGTGAGCGAAAGATGTTAGGCCCTGAAATGATCACGCAGACAGTAGAGATTGTCAAGCAGATCAGAAAGCGACTTCGAGTTGCACAAGATAGGCATCGTCATTGGGCATATCAGCACCGTAGGACTTTAGAGTTTTGTGTTGACGATCACGTATTTTTACGAATTTTGCCTACCCGAGGAGTCATTAGATTCGGAGTTCGCGGGAAGCTTAGTCCGAGATACGTACGTCCGTTCGATATTCTCGAGCGGGTAGGCGATGTTGCTTATCGTCTTGCCCTTCCGCCTTCGTTACATAAGGTACACGATGTATTTCATGTCTCAATTGCGTAGGTATGTTCCGAATCCGAGTCATATCCTTGATCACCCTGAATTAGTCGTTGGTACTGACTTATCATACGAGGAGCAACCCGTATCTATATTGGACCGAAGGGAGAATGTGCTCTAGAATCGGACTATTTCTCTTATCCAGGTTGCTTGGGGCCACCACTCTCTAGGAGAATCAACGTGGGAGAGCGAGTATGATATTCGATCCCGGTACCCGTACATATTCGATTCAGAAGGTATATTTTTTCTTACGCCTTCATATCTCGAATTTTGTGATCACTTAATATTATGATGATATTGCTTGGATATGTAGTTACCAGTAGATTTATATCGTGCTTGTCCTGACTTCTCTAGATATTGCTTGGATTCGAATTTCGATGACAAAAATTTTCTAAGGTGGATAGAGATGTCACTCCCCGTTCCTGTATACGTATTTGGAACGTATTTTTATTTTAGATGGTTGTATGTGCATGGAGACTAGACCTATTTTTTGGTTTAACCTAGTTCATGGTTTATTTTGTGGGCTGGTTCAACTCATGAAAACCTTTGGTTCAACCCTAAACCCTTCCATTATAACCCAATATTTTCTCTCTCTCTCTCTCTCTCTCTCTCTCTCTCTTCACTTCTTCATTTCTTCCTATTTCTTTAGCTTTCTCTCCCCATTTCATTGGCAAGTACACCTTGCATAAGAAATAGAGAAATCCTCTATATTATTATTTTATTATGTTTATTATCTGTTTTTAAGCACTTATAGTTCTTAGAGTTTTCTATTTTGATGGATGGATTAGTGTAGATCTATATTTCTAACTTAGGGCTTTTATAGATTTCATGAGTTTTTCTTAGTTTTGATCTATTAAACTTGTGTCTTTGAAAACCAATTTTTTCTAAATGATAGAGCTTTCAATTTATATCATTTTGGTTTTTGGTTCACCCAATTTGGACTTAAAATGAGGATTTTATGAACAAAATAATATTTCAGTTTTTGGAGCTTTTTTGCCATGGCCGAACCTGCTGTTGGAGAAGACGAAGTTTCCCATGTGACCAGTGAGCATATACCTCTAAGAGTGTCATGCAGCCCGAGAGGGTTATACGGCCTAAACTCTTGCCGTATACTAACAACATGCGTCCATCTTGTGCTTTCACTCGTTGATTTATACAAGTGTCCTTGAACACCTTGTACTTTCACTCGCTGAACGAATGTGAAATTTGCTAAGTCCTAGAGAACTCCATACGGCATTGAACCCCATGCGGCACAGACACCCATGCGGTTTGGAGAGTATGCGACCCCTATTTTCTTAGACGCATGGATCTTAACCGTTGGCACTTATTTCTATGGTTTTATCTTTTCTTCCTGACACACTTTATGGCTTATCACATCAGTCACATCAGTTACTTTATGTCACATCACTGACACTTTATTTTGACCGTCACTTCATTACTTGTCCCAAGGAGTAGACCTTAACCCTGAGCATGCGGCCAAGTGGTTTATGCGACCTGACTTCATGCGGCCTGACTTCATATGCGGCCAGGATTGTCATGCGGCCTGACTTCTCATGCGGCCTAGAGACCCATGCGGCCCTGCTTGTTGATTCAATATTTCTTGATTCAAGTGACCCAATGTATAATTGGTAATTAGACTCGAATATTGTATCTGTGCTGATACCACTATTGTTGATAAATTATTTATGATTTAATGTGCGTCGAGGTTCGACACATCTTGTCACGTGTTAAGTGATTATATTTGGATTGTGCATCGAGAATGCCTCCAAAGTCCTGAACACGTGATATTATATATTTATACATTATTTCCCCAGCATGGGCATAATAAGCGAGTCAACTACCATAGCGTGACTAGGATATTGATTGTCTGAATATTGCATACACGCTCGGGTGATACCAGATTTGACTTCCATGGATTTGTATCTAGCATGCCCGTACTTTGTACGACATCTTAAGAGAAATTCTCATGTGACTACGCCTTGAGATTTCTAACACGACATAGGGCTAATTTGGTAAATAAAGTAGTAGTAACATTGGAGGGAACGGTATCCCGAGATCATGCCAATGAATCTTCCTACAGAGATTCACTCTAGGTACGTTGTGGGCTGGCCACCACAGATATTGTATATCATCTACCTTAGTGGAGTGCATCATCTGACTTATTATTTATGCCGAGCCACTATTTCAATATAGGAACACTGGAACCGCTAATACCGTATTTTTAGCACAGTAGTCCTACGGGAGATTGGTGCATCCTGCAAGTGCCTGTTTCATTTATTTGGTTCGGTTAGCTCATGTTTGGCACTGGCGTGATCTGAGGATACTTATTATGCATTATTTTGAGATAACCTCAGACTCCACAAAATAGTAAGCCGTACAAATGATTGGCCGATATTAGAAATGGACTTGGTTGTGATTGTAATATTCAGCTATAGCCTAGAAAAATGGACTATCTTAATATGATGGTTCAACTATTGTCCTTGTTTGGTTGTAGGGTAGATTCTTAGCGATAGGATATGGTATATACCTAAGTTATGACACTGAACCTATATAATATTATATATTTTTCTTGGGTTTTTGTTTCTCCATTTCGTGATTCCTTTGTTTTATTAGCTATTTGGGGTCTAACTCCACTGGTTTTGCATGGCCAGATTTTGAGCCAGCACTTGAGGATCTAGCGTACTTTCTCCTAACTCGTTGTGCGTACCAAGAATATGGTCGCAGGGGATAGCGAGTGGGTTTATTTCTTCCTTGCTCGTCTTGCATATTTACTTCTTTTTGGCGTTTAGCCACCGGCACCTGTTAGTCGGCTCGTCTGGACATTATTTTTCCTTACATGATTGTATTAAATCAGACTGCAGCTGATCACTGTCATGTACTTTTGTTACTCTTCCTTCTTCTTATTTTTGGCACAGCTGGACTCCATAACATTTTGAGAAAGGGTTTGAGACGTCTTATTACTTATCATATGTGCTCTATGCTTACAGTTTGTCACGCCCCAGTCCTAAAATATCGAGAGACTAGATACGTGGCAATGGCCAGTAGCACACACCGATGGACAAACCTAATTTAATGGATCTATCAAGGCATACTTAAGCTGTAATACAACAATAAGTAGGTCCAATGATACAAGTCACAGTCTAATCTAATCTCATCCACAAAAATGAATACAACAATATCAGAATCATAAAGTAAGATCAATCTCAATATAACATAAACTCGGGAAATAACCCGATAATGAGTCTGATACAACTGTCAAGATACAAAAATAAAGATAACAACAACTACTGAGTATGGATAAAGCATATACTCAGAAGATAGCCTCGGTGATCACTCGTCTACTGGATCTGGTACTACTCCAGTGCCTGCTCCTGTTCCTGCTTCTGCTAATGCTCATGTCCTGTATACCTCGGGATCGATCTCGTCTGCTACTCCTGGGGACATAATCCGGATCAAGGTCCTCAGGGGACATAGCAAGGTACAAAATAACTCAAGCCATAAATAATGCAGTACAACAATAAATGAAACAATAAGGCAAACTATATAAACGGCTAAGTGAAATACAAGATGAGAGCATCACTAAAACTCAGGCTGAGACCACTACAAGCTCTGTGTTGGGGAGCCGGTAGCAGTGATATCACTAGTAGAGTGCCTAGCTCTAATGTAGAGTCTAAGGCCTAACAATAATATCTCACTAGTAGAGTGCCTAGCTCTGATATAGAGTCTAAGGCCTCACCATAATAAATATACATATAAATCAGCCTGTAGCCTGTGTGTCCCTCTCCACCCACTGTAATCACACGTCTCATGTCCATGGCACGCAAGATCATATCTAATACAACAAGTCATAATAAGATCTAAGCATCTATATAAAGAATATGTCATGAAACTTGTATCCTATTCAGAATCACCATGAATATCTCAGGAAGATTCTGTCTCATGAATAGTGTCAGGTGTCCTGGGTATAACGTACTTGATAAGGAAAGTACGAGAATGTAAAGGGTCACGATATCCATCTCTAGGTGACGTTACACAACTCCGCGTACGGTGTTGGCACCCGACTATTAATCGAACGCTAAGTAAGTCACACGGTCCTAGGTTAAGCATGTACAACAATAATGTATAAATAAGTCAAAAAAATATGTAACAAGAACTGCAGGATTTGGCAAGGTACACTTGCCTGGGGTTCTGGCTCCAACTGTAGTTTTGTCTTCAGTGGAATTGCAGGTACTGCTCCGGTTGCTGAAATAAACATCACCATCAGATTCAAAAATTATCAAATAGCTAAAAACGCCTGTCCTTGAGTCCAATTTGGACACAGGGGCAAAAATGACAGTTTTTGGTCAAAGCGGGGTCCACATGTGGGCCGCTTTGCACCGAAAAATGTGTCAGGAACAAAGGTCTCCAAATCCGTCAAATTTAGTGTCAACAAGTCCAGAACGATGATACGAACTCAACGGAACTTCCAGAATTGGATTCCGATGAACCGATCACAAAATCGCCCGTCAAGTGGAGCCGCGGGGCCCACGATACGCGAT
Organism: Iris macrosiphon; assembly: GCA_036927795.1. Classification (NCBI taxonomy): domain Eukaryota; kingdom Viridiplantae; phylum Streptophyta; class Magnoliopsida; order Asparagales; family Iridaceae; genus Iris; species Iris macrosiphon. The sequence continues at coordinate 117,686,209 of JAYESA010000016.1, read as the reverse complement.
TTTGTAAACGTTCTCAGAATCGAACCAAACTTGGGTCACAGGACCAGCGTATTGCTACGAGTCTGATGGCGCAAGTTTCGTTTCGATCTGATGTGTACACCAAGTTACAACGAGATCCAAAACAGGCGAATACGGGGCAGTGTCGACGGATACGCGTTGATTTCGGTGTGCACGCACATCCAAATCAACTTATGCGAAAACTCGTACGTCCGTATCAACAGCGTGCACCTTTCGATGAAGACCGCACGCCACCAAGTCGTCTCGTTTGGCAGGGCGCACACAATTCCGGGGAAAAATAGGGTGTTAATTTTTCTGATTTTGGATCGCGGTTTGCGATCGCCACAGGACGCGACACACCGAGCGGGTTGCACGGGCATCGAGAGGGTCACGCAGGGTTCATATCACAATAGACGAAACAGAAAACAAGGCAACGAGGAGAGAGAAATGGGTACCTGAACAGGGCTTCGCGGAAACCAAATTTCTCGTGTCCGCGAGGCGACACGACACACCGACACGACACAGTGTCCTGTGTCCGACTAGGGTTCCGACGGCTGCTGGCCGGAGCTCGCTGGGACTGCACGGCTGCGGAGGAGCTGCTCTGGGCGGAGGTCTTCAGCCGGAGGCGGCTCAGCTCGGCTGCGGGAAAGTGGCATGACGGCCTGGGCTGCACTGGGCTCGGGGGCGGTTGCGGAGGCGGCTGTGGCTTCAGGGTCACCGGAGAAGACGACTGGGCGGAGGGGAGACGCGGCGAGGTGGCGGGTTTGGCGTCGAGGAGGCCGGGGCTCGACGGTGGAGGAGAAAAGCAGGAGGAGGAGAGGGCGGCGGGGCGGAGCTTGGGTAGAGGAGGGAGGAGGAAGGCGGTGGCGCTGGGGGGTTCGGGTTTTATAGAGGCGGAGAGGGAGGCGGAGCGGTGGCCGTTGCGGGAGGCGGAGCGGCTGTGGGAGCGGAGCAGCCAGCAGGAGTTGCGGGGAAGGCGGAGCGGCGGGGAAGCGAAGCGGCGGCCGGCGGAGACGAAGCGGCGCCGGGTCGGGGAGAGAAAGGGTTAGGTGGGTCGGGTCGGGTCGGGCGGAGGAGATCCGACCCGATCCGTTAAACATGAAATGCGGGTCGGGTTAGCGGGTTTCGGGTCGACGGGTTAGACCCGGATCCGACCCACAGGGTTCGGGTTGGTTCAATTGAACCGGGTCCGGTTCGGGTTGGTTTGGTTCAGTTGAACCGGATTTATTTCTAGGGTTTATTTGGTTTATTAAAAACTTGGTTTTTAGATCTTTAAAAATGCTTTCGGGGTCCAATAAATTCCCGGAAAATTACCCTATGTCTAATTTTTTATTTTACACATAAAAATATTATTTTCATATTATTTTAATATTAATTAACATTATTTAAGAATCATTTAATTTTAAAATATCTTAGTTTTAATTAATTAAAAATCCCAAAAAAATCCAGAAAATTGGGAAAATCTATTTTAAAAATTCCTGAAAAATCAGGGGGTTTACAATCTACCCCCCTTAAGAGGATTGCGTCCTCGCAATCAAAGAATAACCGGTCAACAGAGATGATACGGTTGCAAACATTGTTCGAAGCACATCACGATCAAGGAGAATCAAGGTTGAGGGTATAAGAATAACACATAGGGGAAATTATTTCCCTAAGCATTAAAAGTTATACAATTTCCCGGATGAAGGAAATCTAGAAATCTACAGGTTATCAATTATGAAAACATATTAGGTTATCAGTTATTAGCAAGTTTTAAAAAAATCACTAGGTTATGGCTATGGTCATGAACCAACATGCACGAACTAAAGCAAATCTAGAAACAGATAACTGCGAAAACTTACGCACATTAGCTACTCCAAGAGTCTGGGCGTTCTCCAAGGTCATCACGAAAGCTTGTCCGCATCCTTGTGGTCGATTCCTCTGCTGCTGCTGAGCCTGCTGGAAGAGTATTGCCTGGGGTATCAAAGGTGGCCTCGGCTGATACCCTCCTGGAGGTGGTGGTATGACTCTTTCAACTCCCGTTTGCGGTGCTCCCAATACTGGATAGACTAGCCTTGGTGCTGGTAAAGCTTGTTGATGAATCATCAGTGTTTCCCCTTGATGTATTGTGCAATTTCTGGCTAAGTGTTGTCTGGATCCGCAAATTAAGCACATTCCCAGCTTGCGTCTGCATTCTCTTTCAATATGGCCTATCTTGCCACAGTAGTAACAAGTAGGAAGGAATGAGGCTCTTGGTGCTGCTCTCGGTGGTGGATTTATCTGTTGACGCTTTACAGACTCCCCTTGTGCTGATCTGGTTGGTGCGGATATGGAAGGCCGCTTCAGGTTGGTCTCTCTCCTGATGATGCGCTCCATGCGTCGGGCTGCTGCAAGGACGTCCGAGTAAGAAGTATGTGCAACGGATTCGATCAGTCTCTGTAGCTCAAAGTTTAGTCCGTCGAAGAACTTCTCGGCCTTTTCTTCTTCTGTTGGGATCAAGGTTGGGGCGAAGCGACTTAGACGAATGAACTCAGTGTTGTACTCCTCCACCGTCAGATTGTCTTGAGTGAGGCAATTGAACTTGTCCCAAAGTTCTAATCGAGCGATGGCTGGAATGTACATCTCCTGAAAGAGTTTGGAGAACTCCTCCCAAGTAACTCAGTCTGGTCTGAGCCGTGTCTCCTCAGATAGCCACCAGTGATGTGCATTTTCCGCCAATTGCATTCTGACGGCAGTCATCCAACGTTCCTGTGGAAGCTCAGCTGCTTCTAATTGATGTTGTGTGTTGGTGAGCCACTCCTGAACTTCTGTGGGCTCCTCTTTGCCTGAGAAGGTACGGGGCTTCAGCTGGCGGAAATCGGTGATAGAGCCCGTTGTTGGCCGTCGTGCTGGTAAATCTGCCTGCTCTAGTGCGGTTACTAGGCTGCTCCTCAAGTTCTCTGCCTCATGACGCAGAGCCTCTTGTTGAATTTGTTGTTGAGCTTGCATCATTGCGTATATCATTTGTAATATTTGATGCCCGTCCATAGCCTGCCCTTGTGGAAATATGGGCATTGGTGGAGTAAATTGTGTCGATGGTGGAATGTCATCTTGCTGGTTTCTCGAGGCATGCTGACTTGCTTGACTACGTTGTTGAGCTGATTGACCTTCTTCTACGGGTATTACTTCCTCTTCATTGGTTACCAAAATATCCCATGGTGATCTTGCAGGAGTCTCGTTGTTTAATCGTGAATCCATAATTCTGCAAGCAAAATAAACAATAAGAGGAGCACAGGAATCAAGGCAGGATGCAAGTCAAGAAATAAATTTGAATCCGATATAGATATCAAGAATGTTTCAAGCAAGTGGATGAGATCCTAAAAACTTATCCTATTCTTATTGCAGGCTTGCTCGGTCCCTAAGTTGAAACCGAACAATTTAGTCGTTGACCTGCATGGGCTACCACAAAAACCATGTCACGTCCCAGTCCCAAAATATCGAGGGACTAGACACGTGGCAATGGCCAGCAACACACACCGATGGACAAACCCAATTTAATGGATCCATCGGGGCATACTTAAGCTGTAATACAACAATAAGTAGGTCCAATGATACAAGTCACAGTCTAATCTAATCTCATCCACAAAAATGAATACAACAATATCAGAATCATAAAGCAAGATCAATCTCAATATAACATAAACTCAGAAAATAACTCGATAATGAGTCTGATACAACTGTCAAGATACAGAAATAAAGATAACAACTACTGAGTATGGATAAAGCATATACTCAGAAGATAGCCTCGGTGATCACTCGTCCACTGGATCTGGTACTGCTCCAGTGCCTGCTCCTTTTTCTGCTTCTGCTAATGCCCCTGTCCTGTATACCTCGGGATCGATCTCGTCTGCTACTCCTGGGGCCATAATCCGGATCCAGGTCCTCAGGGGACATAGCAAGGTACAAAATAACTCAAGCCATAAATAATGTAGTGTAGCAATAAATGAAATAATAGGGCAACCTATATAACCGGCTAAGTAAAATGCAAGATGAGAGCATCACTAAAACTCAGGCTGAGACCACTACAAGTTCTGTGTCGGGGAGCCGGTAGCAGTGATATCACTAGTAGAGTGCCTAGTGCTAATGTAGAGTCTAAGGCCTCACAATAATATCTCACTAGTAGAGTGCCTAGCTCTGATATAGAGTCTAAGGCCTCACCATAATAAATATAAATATAAATCAGCCTGTAGCCTATCTGTCTCTCCCCACCCAATGTAGTCACACGTCTCATGTCCATGACACGCAAGATCATATCTAATACAACAAGTCATAATAAGATCTAAGCATCTATATAAAGAATATGTCATGAAACCTGTATCCTATACAGAATCACCATGAATATCTCAGGAAGATTCTGTCTCATGAATAGTGTCAGGTATCCTGGGTATAACGTACTTGATAAGGCAAGTACGAGAATGTAAAGGGTCACGATATCCATCTCTAGGTGATGTTACACAACTCCGCGTACGGTGTTGGCACCCGACTATTAATCGGATGCTAAGTAAGTCACACGGTCCTAGGTTAAGCATGTACAACAATAATATATAAATAAGTCAAAAAAATATGTAACAAGAACTGCAGGATTTGGCAAGGTACACTTGTCTGGGGTTCTGGCTCCAACTGTAGTTTTGTCTTCAATGGGAATTGCAGGTACTGCTCCGGTTGCTGAAATAAACATCACCATCAGATTCAAAAAATATCAAATAGCTAGAAACGCCTGTCCTTGAGTCCAATTTGGACACAAGGGCAAAAATGACAGTTTCTGGTCAAAGTGGGGTCCACATGTGGGCCGCTTTGCACCAAAAAATATGTCAGGAACAAAGGTCTCCAAATCCGTCAAATTTAGTGTCAACAAGTCCAGAACGATGATACGAACTCAACGGAACTTCCAGAATTGGATTCCGATGAACCGATCACAAAATCGCCCGTCAAGTGGAGCCGCGGGGCCCACGATACGCGATTTTGTAAACGTTCTCAGAATCGAACAAAACTTGGGTCACAGGACCAGCGTATTGCTACGAGTCTGATGGCGCAAGATTCGTTTCGATCCGATGTGTACACCAAGTTACAACGAGATCCAGAACAGGCGGATACGAGGCAGTGTCGACGGATACGCGTTGATTTCGGTGTGCATGCACATCCAAATCAACTTCTGCGAAAACTCGCACATCCGTATCAACGGCGCGCACCTTTCGGTGAAGATCGCACGCGACCAAGTCGTCTCGTTTGGCGGGGCGCACTCAGTTCCGGGGGAAAACCGGGTGTTGATTTTCCTGTTTTTGGATCGCGGTTTGCGATCGCCACAGGACGCGACACACCGAGCGGCTTACACTGGCATTAAGAGGGTCACACAGGGTTCGTGTCACAACAGACGGAACGGAAAATAGGGCAACGAGGAGAGATAAATGGGTACCTGAAAAGGGCTCCACGAAAACCAAATTTCTCGTGGCCGCGAGGCGACACGACACACCGACACGGCACAGTGTCCTGTATCCGGCTAGGGTTCCGGCGGCTGCTGGCCGGAGCTCGCCAGGGCTGTACGGCTGCGGAGAAGCTGCTCTGGGCGAAGGTCTTTAGCCGGAGGCGGCTCAGCTCGGCTACGGGGAAGTGGCACGGCGGCCGGGGCTGCAATGGGCTCGGGGGCGGCTGCGGAGGCGGCTCTGGCTTCGGGGTCGCCGGAGAAGACGACTGGGCGGAGGGAAGACGCGGCGAGGTGGCGGGATTAGCGTCGAGGCGGCCGGGGCTCGACGGTGGAGAAGAAAAGCAGGAGGAGGAGAGGGCGGCGGTGCGGGGCGGAGCTAGGGCAGAGGTGGGAGGAGGAAGGCGGTGACGCTGGGGGGTTCGGGTTTTATAGAGGCGGAGAGGGAGGCGGAGCAGTGGCCGTCGCGGGCGACGGAGCGGCTGGGGGAGCGGAGCAGCCAGCAGGAGTTGCGGGGGAGGCGGAGCGGTGGGGACGCGAAGCGGCGGCCGGCGGAGACGAAGCGGCGCCGGGTCGGGGAGAGAAAGGGTTAGGTGGGTCGGATCGGGCGGAGGAGATCCGACCCGATCCGCTAAACATGAAATACGGGTCGGGTTAGCGGGTTTCGGGTCGACGGGTTAGACCCGGATCCGACCCGCAGGGTTCGGGTTGGTTCAATTGAACCTGGTCCAGTTCGGGTTGGTTTGATTCAGTTGAACCGGGTTTATTTGGTTTATTAAAACTTGGTTTTTAGGTCTTTAAAAATGCTTTCGGGGTCCAATAAATTCCCGAAAAATTATCCTATATCTAATTTTTCATTTTACACATAAAAATATTATTTTAATAATATTTTAATATTAATTAACATAATTTAAAAATCATTTAATTTTAAAATACCGTAGTTTTAATTAATTAAAAATTCCAGAAAAATCCAGAAAATTAGGAAAATCTATTTTAAAAATTCTTGAAAAATCAGGAGGTTTATAATCTACCCCCTTAAGATGATTGCGTCCTCGCAATCAAAGAATAACCGGTCATTAGAGATGACACGGTTGCAAACATTGTTCAAAGCACATCACGATCAAGGAGAATCAAGGTTGAGGGTGTAAGAATAACACATAGGGGAAAATATTTCCCTAAGCATTAAAAGTTATGTAATTTTTCGGATGAAGGAAATCTAGAAACTACATGTTATCAATTATAAAAACATATTAGGTTATCAGTTATTTGCAAGTTTTAAAAAAATCACTAGGCTATGGATATGATCACGAACCAACAGGAACGAACTAAAGCAAATCTAGAAACAGATAACTACGAAAACTTACGCGCATTAGCTACTCCAAGAGTCTGGGCGTTCTCCAAGGTCATCGCGAAAGCTTGTCCGCGTCCTTGCGGTCGATTCCTCTGCTGCTGCTGAGCCTGCTGGAAGAGTATTGCCTGGGGTATCAAAGGTGGCCTCAGCTGATACTCTCCTGGAGGTGGTGGTATGACTCTTTCAACTCCCGTTTGCGGTACTCCCAATACTGGATAGACTGGCCCTGGTGCTGGTAAAGCTTGTTGATGAATCATCAGTGTTTCCCCTTGATATGTTGTGCAATTTCTGGCTAAGTGTTGTCTGGATCCGCAAATTAAGCATATTCCCAGCTTGCGTCTGCATTCTCTTTCAATATGGCCTATCTTGCCACAGTAGTAACAAGTAGGAAGGAATGAGGCTCTTGGTGCTGCTCTCGATGGTGGATTTATCTGTTGACGCTTTGCAGACTCCCCTTATGCTGCTCTGGTTGGTGCGGATGTGGAAGGCCGCTTCAGGTTGGTCTCTCTCCTGATGACGCGCTCCATGCGTCGAACTGCTGCAAGGACGTCCGAGTAAAAAGTAGGTGCAACGGATCCGATCAGTCTCTGTAGCTCAAAGTTAAGTCCGTCGAAGAACTTCTCGGCCTTCTCTTCTTCTATCGGGATCAAGGTTGGGGCGAAGCGACTTAGACGAATGAACTCAGCATTGTACTCCTCCACCGTTAGATTGTCTTGAGTGAGGCGATTGAACTTGTCCCGAAGTTCTGATCGAGTGATGGCTGGAATGTACATCTCCTGAAAGAGTCTGGAGAACTCCTCCCAAGTAACTCGATCTGGTCCGAGCCGTGTCTCCTCAGATAGCCACCAGTGATGTGCATTGCCCGCCAATTGTATTCTGACGGCAGTCATCCAACGTTCCCGTGGAAGCTCAGCTGCTTCTAATTGATGTTGTGTGTTGGTGAGCCACTCATGAACTTCTGTGGGCTCCTCTTTGCCTGAGAAGGTATGGGGCTTCAGCTGGCGGAAATCGGTGATAGAGCCCGTCGTTGGCCATCGTGCTGGTAAATCTGCCTGCTCTAGTGTGGTTACTAGGCTGCTCCTCAAGTTCTCTGCCTCATGACGTAGAGCCTCTTGTTGAATTTGTTGTTGAGCTTTCATCATTGCGTATATCATTTGTAATATTTGATGCCCGTCCATAGCCTGCCCTTGTGAAAATACGGGCATTGATGGAGTAAACTGCGTCGATGGTGGAATATCATCTTGCTGGTTTCTCGAGGCATGCTGACTTGCTTGACTACGTTGTTGAGCTGATTGACCTTCTTCTACGGGTGTTACTTCCTCTTCATTGGTTACCAAAACATCCCGTGGTGATCTTGTAGGAGTCTCGTTGTTTGATCGTGAATCCATAACTCTACAACCAAAATAAATAATAAGAGGAGCACAGGAATCAAGGCAGGATGCAAGTCAAGAAATAAATTCGAATATGACATAGATATCAAGAATGTTTTAAGCAAGTGGATGAGATCCTAAAAACTTATCCTATTCTTATTGCGGGCTTGCTCGGTCCCTAAGTTGAAATCGAACAATTTAGTCGTTGACCTGCATGGGCCACCACAAAAACCATGTCACGCCCAAGTCCCAAAAGATCAAGGGACTAGACACGTGGCAATGGCCAGCAGCACACACCGATGGACAAACCCAATTTAATGGATCCATCGGAGCATACTTAAGCGGTAATACAATAATAAGTAGGTCCAATGATACAAGTCACAGTCTAATCTAATCTCATCCATAAAAATGAATACAACAATATCAGAATCATAAAGCAAGATCAATCTCAATATAACATAAACTCGGGAAATAACCCGATAATGAGTCTGATACAACTGTCTTGATACAGAAATAAAGATAACAACAACTACTGAGTATGGATAAAGCATATACTCATTGTCAACAAGTCCAGAAAGATGATACGAACTCAACGGAACTTCCAGAATTGGATTCCGATGAGCCGATCACAAAATCGCCCGTCAAGTGGAGCCGCAGGGCCCACGATACGCGATTTTGTCAACGTTCTCCGAATCGAACCAAACTTGGGTCACAGGACCAGCGTATTGCTACGAGTCCGATGGCGCAAGTTTCGTTTCGATCCGACATGTACACCAAGTTACAACGAGATCCAGAACAGGCGGATACGGGGCATTGTCGGCGGATACGCGTTGATTCCGGTGTGCACGCACATCCAAATCAACTTCTGTGAAAACTCGCACGTCCGTATCAACGGCACGCACCTTTCGGTGAAGACGCACGCGACCAAGTCGTCTCGTTTGGCGGGGCACACTTAGTTTCGGAGGAAAATGGGGTATTGATTTTCCTATTTTTGGATCGCGGTTTGCGATCGCCACAGGACGCGACACACCAAACGGGTTGCGCGGGCATCGAAAGGGTCATGCAGGGTTCGCGTCTCAATATACGGAACGAAAAATGGGGCAACGAGGAGAGAGAAATGGGTACCTGAATAGGGCTCAGCGAAAACCGAATTTCTCGTGTCCGCGAGGCGACACGACACACCGACAAGGCACAATGTCCTGTGTCCGGATAGGGTTCCGGCGGCTGCTGGCCGGAGCTCGCCGGGGCTGCACGGCTGCGGAGGAGCTGCTCTGGGCAGAGGTCTTCAGCCGGAGGCAGCTCAGCTCGGCGGCGGGGAAGTGGCACGGCGGCCAGGGCTGCACTGGGCTCGGGGGCGGCTCTGGCTTCGGGGTCGCCGGAGAAGACGATCGGGTGGATGGGAGACGCGGCGAGGTGGCGGGTTTGGCGTCGAGGCGGCCGGGGCTCGACGGTGGAGGAGAAAAGTAGGAGGAGGAGAGGGCGGCGAAGCGGGGCAGAGCTAGGGCAGAGGAGGGAGGAGGAAGGCGGTGGCGCTGGGGTGTTTGGGTTTTATAGAGGCGGAGAGGGAGGCGGAGCGGTGGCCGTTGCGGGAGGCGGAGCGGCTGGGGGAGCGGAGCAGCCAGCAGACGTTGCGGGGGAGGCGGAGCGACGGGGACACGAAGCGGCGGCCGGCAAAGACGAAGCGGCGCCGGGTCGGGGAGAGAAAGGGTTAGGTGGGTCAGGTCGGGTCGGGCGGAGGAGATCCGACCGGATCCGCTAAACATGAAATACGGGTCGGGTTAGCGGGTTTCGGGTCGACGGGTTAGACCCGGATCCGACCCGCAGGGTTCGGGTTGGTTCAATTGAACCGGGTTCAATTCGGGTTGGTTTGGTTCAGTTGAACCGGATTTATTTCTAGAGTTTATTTGGTTTATTAAAAACTTGATTTTTAAGTCTTTAAAAATGCTTCCGGGGTCCAATAAATTCTCAAAAAATTACCCTATATCTAATTTTTCATTTTACACATAAAAATATTATTTTTATAATATTTTAATATTAATTAACATTATTTAAAATTTATTTAATTTCAAAATATCTTAGTTTTAATTAATTAAAAATTCCAGAAGAATCCAGAAAATTAGGAAAATCTATTTTAAAAATTCTTAAAAAATTAGGGGTTTACATAGTTTCTTGTTTAAATGATTGAGACATAAATGATTTTGACTATAGGAGACTTGATTGTAGCATGCACCCCCTTGTCTTATATAGCCGTGATCGTCGTACGATGTAAAGTACCTAGTACGGGGTAGCTAGCCATGTCCGTCTCCGTATTCCGGTACTGGGGCTTGACATTGCCTAAACCCACTACTACCACTACTACTAAAGTCCCAAAATCCACGGCCAACCTAGGCTCAAGCTCAAGGCTTGGAAGAGGAGAGGGAAGAAGGAAATGAAAAGAGAAGAAAAAAAAGTTAAAGAATGAAGAAGAGAGAGAAAGAGAGGGGTTTATATAGTAAGGGTGACTTACACTATTCATAATATAGAAATTAACCAAAAGCAGTTCAAAAAATCTAGAAATTGCACAGGAAATAGTACTATAGTAATTGTACGCGTATCTTGGATACGAATACACAAATTGTGAGACGAGTCTCACAACTCCACTACTTAGAAAAATTTTATCCTCAAAATTTCAATAAGGTACCAAATCTAGCCAAAAATCAAGGAAAGCATTATATCAGAAAAGCAGGTGAATACGAAAGACAATTACAATCTACGAATTACCTATATCAAGATAATCACACACAAGACAAGAACAAGATACGAGATACACGATAAGTATACCTCATGAGTCAAACAATTACGGGTAACGAGATCGGATATCATCCTCGTATTTCCAAGTTGACTCGTCCGGTAAGTGTTGCCCCCAAGCCACACGGACTAAACGGATAGTCCAGTTCTTGAGAATCTTCTCTATCCGGTCCAAAATAGATACATGACTCTCCCTATATGAAATATCGGAACCAACGACCAATTTTGAATGATCTAGGATATGGCTTGGATCCGTTATATACCGTCGTAACTAGGATACATGGAATACATTATGTATCTTGTGAAGCGACAACGGAAGAGCGAGACGATATGAAACATTCCCCACTCGCTTAAGTATATTGAATGGACCTATATACCTCGGACTAAGATTTTCCCGTACTCCAAACCTGTTGAATCCTAGGGTAGGTGAAATTCAAAGGAATACATGGTCACCGAAAAATAACTCAAAAGGGCGACAATGCAAATCTTTCCAATAACATTGACTATCCTGAACCACTCTAAGATCTCTTTGGTCTGCCTGACTACTTCAACTGCTAGGACTATCATTTCAGAACCAAGTAATTACCTCTCTCCTACATCATCCCAAGCTAACGACGATCTGCATCTCCTGCCATACAATGCCTCAAAGGGTGCCATCTGAATACTTGCTTAAAAACTGTTGTTGTAGAAAAATTCTACCAAGAGCAAGTGATCTTCCCATGAACCACCAAAGTCGAGGGTACATGATCGAAGCATATCTTCAAGGGTCTGGATCGTACGTTCTGACTGACCATCTGTCTGCAGATGATAAGCTGAACTGAACTTCAGATGGGTATCCAAACTCTGTTGTAGACTTTGCCAAAAGTGAGATATGAATCTGGAATCTCTATGTGATATGATGCTGACTGGTACTCCATGAAGTATAACAATCTGATTCATGTATATCCGTGCCAACTACTATGTATACTGGCCTACTCTAAAAGGAATAAAGTGTGCAACCTTCATGAGTCGATCCACTATCACCCATATAACATCTTTGCCAGCTGGGGATCTAGGAAGATCGATCAAGAAATCCATGGTAATATGGTCCCACTTCTATTCCGGAATTGGTAAAGGTTGAAGAAGTACAGTCTGTCTCTAGTGCTCAGCCTTGACTTGCTGACAAACCAAACATCGAGAGACAAACTAGGGCTATCTCTCTCATCATATCATTCCACCAGAAATGCTAACGAATATCCCTGTACATCTTGGTTCCTCCTGGATGAACATAATACTGCGAACTATGAGCCTCTGTCAGGATCTCTCTCCAAATGTCTCAACTTGGTACGTATAGACGATTACCAAATCGAAGAGTCCTATCACTGTGAATAATCAACTATGTTCTGCGTCATGCCTCATATTCGGCTCGGAGTCGCTAATGCTTGGCATCCGTGGACTGCGTTGCTCTAATCCTCTCCATAATACTAGACTGGACTTGTAAACCAGCCATCAATGTTGTGTTACTAGGTAATACTACTTTGATGCCCATCTCCAGGAGATCTTCCAAAATTTCTAATTGTGCCGTCAAGAAGTAAGCGCCTGCTCTCCTGCTCAAGGCATCTGCAACGATGTTAGCTTTCCTTGGATGATCTTGAAGGTTAAGGTCATGATCCACCAACAGTTCTAACTACCTCCTCTATCGCATATCGAGATCTTTTTGAGTAAACACATACTTCAGGCTCTTATGATCGATAAAAATCTCTACTCTCTCTCCGTACCGATAATGCCTCCAAAGCTTGAGTGCAAATACGACTTCTGCTAACTACAAATCATGCGTTGGGTAGTTTTTCTCTTGATCTCGAAGCTGCCGAGATGCATAAACTATAACTTTACCATGTTGTATAAGAAAAAAGTCCAATCTTTTGCCTGACGTATCATAATAAATCGTGAATCCACCTGATCCACCTGGAAGTGTCAAAATAGGGTTGTAACTAATTTTTGTTTGAGATTATCGAAAGAAGTTTGACAAGCGTTGGTCCATTCAAAGTGCATATCCTTTTATTTCAACTGCGTCAAGGGTGCAGAGATATTAGCAAAATCGGCCACAAACCGTCGATAGTATCCTTCTAAACCTAGTAAACTGTGAACTTATGCTACGGTACTAGGAGTTGGCCAAGTATCAATGGCTTCTATCTTCTTGGGATCTACCTTGACTCCTCCTCCAGCAATGATATGACCTAATTAACCAATGCGATTAAGCCATAATTTGTATTTGTTGAACTTAGCATATAGTTGATGCTCCCTGAGTACTTGAAGAATTGCGTGAAGTTGCTGCACATGTTCTGCTTCACTCCGATTGTAGACGAAGATGTCATCGATAAATACTATCACGAAATGTCCAAGTAGGACATGAATATACGATTCAAGAGATCCATGAACACTGTTGGCGCATTGGTTGCTCCAAAAGGTATCACGAGAAAAGTTCCAATGGCCATACCTCGATCTGAATGTCGTCTTAGGTATATCTTATTCTCTGACTCTGATCTGATGGTATCTTGACCGCAAATCTTTCTTTGAAAATACTGTTGTCCCACTAAGCTGGTTGAACAAGTCGTATATCCGAGGCAATGGATACTTGTTATTGATGGTCACCGCGTTACGATAGTCAACACATAAACGTGATGTCACATCCTTCTTCTTCATAAGAAGCATCATGAGGGCTCCCCAAGGTGATCTACTAGCACGAATGAATCCCTTAGTTATTAACTCTTCAATCATCCTGTACAAGATCTCTAACTTTGATGGTGCTATCATGTAGACTCTCTCTGACACTAGTGATGTCTCAGGAATCAAATCAATAGTAAACTCGATTTCTCTCTCTGGCGGCTTGCTTGGAAGCTCTTCTGGAAACACATCTGGAAATTTACAAACAACTCGAGGAAACTGTACTTCTTCGGCTACTGACATCCTCAGGACAACTGGCGAAGATTCCTCGTCTCCTCGAGAAAATGAGAACTCCTTCTCACCAGAGACACAAAATAAAAACTTGCCGACATGGCAATCTATCAATGCATGTCGAGCACTCAACCAATCCATTTCTAGGACGACATCATAATCGCCCATCGGAAACTCTATTAGCCTAGCAGAAAAATCTCTCATGCATACCACGACTCGACATGAGGTATAAACTCTACCTACTCTCACGAGACCATTACCAGTAAGTATATTGAGCCTTACTGCTAATGACTCGACCTCCAAATCTACTATTATCGCAAATTGTGCCGACATAAATGAATACGATGCACCATAATCAAATAATAAAGTAGCTGAATGAGAGTTGACGAGAATGGTACCTGTCACCACCTCACCTGAGGCTAACTCCTCCTCCAGGGTGAGTACCCTAGCCTAGCCTTTCCCTATTGGTGTTGGTCCCCTCTGTTACGGACCTCCTGACCTGGTCTGAACATGGGCTTGCACATAATATTGTAGCCTCTACTGTTGGAACACTTGAGACTGGGTCAGCAAAGGCTTCAGACCCTAGTACTACTGAACTGGCGCTAGTGCCCTGTACTGCAGACCTGCTAGGGAAGACAATGATGAGTTGGCTCTTCGTGGGCAAGATCCCACCCTATGGTCTGAATCTCCATAGACCAGGCATAACCCTTGTGCTCTATGGTACTCTGAAAAAATGTCCTAATTTCCCACAATGAGAATACCCTACTGAAACGATACTGACGAAGTTGTCCTTGTCGGGGTCCCAATCGTCAAAGCTCGCACTACTGGAGCTGGTGCTGAAGATTAGTATAAGAACCTCCTGAGGTGTGATACCTCTTTCGGCCCTCGACCCTATTGACAATTCTCTGGGAGGTATATTCGTGACTCCTCGCCGTTCGCATCTTGGAGTCAAACTTCTGGAACTCATGTTGTTCCACTGCCAAGATGATCTCTAGGTGAAGTCCCTGCCGAAACCTCCTTGCTATTTCAAATTTGGTCGCCCCTAAGGTGGGAGCAAACCGATTCAACCTAAAAATTTTTGTCACAAAGTCGTCGACAGTCCTGCCCATCTGCTTCAAGTTGTTGAATCTCTGCTGAAGATCATAATGTGATACCGCGTTAAAGTACCTCATCTAGAATCTCTCGCTGAATACTACCCATAGGACAGGTGTTGCCAAGGAAACTACTTGTGTTGCCCACCAGTCTCGGGCTAAGTCTAGCAACTGAAGTCGTACTACTACCACCCGTTCTCTATCCGGAACCCTTGCTGCCTTAAGTATAGCTTCAGTATCCTGAATCCATGCATCAGATGCAATCATATTCTCAGTACTATAGAAATATGATGGTTGAAGGCACTTGAAGTTGCTCATCGAATTGTTGGCACGATATTCGTCTCTTTCCAAGACCTCATGTACTGACTGGATGAGAGCGTCATCTCGGTGCTCTTGAGATACTAATAACTACCTGATGATCCCCATCAGGGCCTGGGTATTACCTTTTGCATGATGTGGTACCGACCAAACTGCCGCTGCTGGTACAACTGGCAATTCTGGATGGACCTGTTGTTCCATATTCTGAGCCATCCTGGACTCTACTCAAGAATGCTGAGGCTAAACCTCAAGAAGTTGTTGGCTGGCTAGGGGTTATCCTGCTACCGGCGAAACTCTAGCTGGATGATCTGAAGGACCAGAAACAGTGTCCCTGAAAGATATAGGACACAAGGATCAAATCAGAAGGACGCGATTGATCAAAGAAACATGCAGATAACGGATCAAGGATGAATGGATTTAGAGTAACAGGAATGGAGATCAAGTAGTGATATGATTAAGACATCAAAACACATGGCAAACCACCCACAAATCTAAAAATCAGACCAGTATGGGCCACCACTTAAATCCGATCATACCCCAGAACCAGAATACTAGAAAGCGAGGACAAACAAAGCCAGCTACGTATACCAGACTACATAATACCCGAAAATATGGTCACAGCTGTCTAAGATATGTGGGGTTTACTCTATAATCTAACAGTCAATACTAGGTCAAGAAATCCTAGGTGTTTCAATCACAAGCAAACAACAAGTTATAAGATATATAATCACCAGACATATAATAGTAAGGCGTCCCAAACTATACATACATAGATGATCATAAAGCTAGTTGTACAAAATGGAGAACTAGCAAGAGTCTAAGTTATACAAGATCAACTCTAGCTATAGTCTAGAATATGTGAATCATGTCCTGCCTTTAGGCTAGATAACAAGTTCAGAAGAACACATGCTCGGTGGATAAACGCCTTAAAAGAATAATTTATAATATAAGTGGGTGAATGGAAAAGAAACACACTCAATTCCTATGGTGCTCCTAGTGTTCACCATCTTGAGGTAGGTACGTAAGATCCTGCGGTCCTGCTCAAAAATTTGGCCATACAAAATCAGTGGGGTCAGAACCTGTCACCCTCACTTTTCTCTCTCTCCACTTCATTGTTCATCCATTTTTGAGATCCCAAATTCATAGATCCCTAACTCTATCACCTCTCAATCAATTCACTTGCAATTTTATTCTATTCTCATTCCTCAAGGATCTTGGAGCTTGGAGAAGTAAGGAGCACAATGAGGAGGAGCCGTAGCAGAGAGATCGGGTCTGGATCGTGTCCACTCACATTTTCATTAGGAATCCATCTCCCAATTAGTAAATTCTAAATTCCTTCTCATTGTAGTTTCCAAATCATGTATTCAAACTTTAGGAATGACCCCATGGCATATGACTACCTATAGGAACAAGTTCTAGGCTAATTGGTTGAGTATTGTAGTCTCTACATAGGTTTTTATATTAAGTTTGAGAGAATTATGAGGTGGACACACCAAGTGTGTGTCATAACCCCAATTTAGTTGTATTGGACTTTGATCAGGGTTGTGAGACTATGTACGTGTCCACAAATGGATACATGTAGGTCGTATTATGGTATTTTGCGATACAGTGTGATACGGAGCTCAATTTGGGTGTTTTGTGTAATTAATCTGTAAACCCCCTGATTTTTCAAAATTTTAAAAACTGGATTTTTCACAAATTTCTGGAATTTTTTGGGAATTTTCTGTAATTTAAAAACAGGATTTTAATTATTAAATGATTTTTAAATGATAATAAACAATATTAAAATATTATAAAAATAATATTTTTGGATGTAAAATAAAAAACTGGACTTAGGGCAATTTTTCTGGAATTTATTGGGCCCCGGACCTATTTTTTAAAACACCTAAAACAAATTATTTTATTATTTAATTAATATTGATTTATTTATTTATTTTATATTTTTAAAATAAAAACCCAGCCCGGCCCGGCCCATCGGGCCGGCCCAGCCCGCGCTGCTAGCGGGTCGGTTCGGGTCGGCGAGACCCGCCCTCTAGCCCGTGCCCGCAACCCGGCCCCCTCTCTCTCCCTCAGCCCGAGTACTCCGGCGCTCCGCCGCGTTCTCCGCTCCGCTCTGCTCGCACCGCCGCGTCCCACGCCGCCACGACCACCCACTCCCCGCCCATCTCGGCCCCCAACCGCCTCCGGCCACCTATTTAAACCCCCCCTGGCCAACGCCTCCACCCTCAGCCACCGCCCTAGCCAACCCTCTCCGCCACCGGCAGCCCGCCTCCGCCCTAGCAGCGCCGCCGCCATGCCCTCCGCCACCGCGTCCAGCCGCCTCCGCCGCTTCCCCTTCCTCCCAGCGCCTCGCCGCAGCAGCAGCCGGGAGCCGCCTCGTGCCGGACTCCGCCGCCGTCAGCCGCGTGCCCCACTGCCCCTCCCCTCCGCCGTTGCCTGGCCGCCCACGCCGCCGTCTCCGTCGCCCCTCGCCGGAATCCCCACCCCTAACCCTAATTGCTGCTTCCTGTGTCGGACACGGACACAGGACACAGTGTCCGTGTCGAGTCGGACACGACGAAACCCCAATTTTTCAGCGGGGTTCAGGTACGCGTAACTTTTTGCTCGTAGCTCCGTTTTCGATTCCGTAAATTGCGTTGCGAAGCCTGTATGACCCTCTCGGTGTCCGGACAAACCGTTCGGGGCATCGCGTCCTGTGGGGATCGCACACCGTGATCCAAAAACAGGAAAAACCAGACCCTGTTTCACCCCGGAACTGAGTACGCCCCGCCAAACAGGACGACTTGGTCGTGCGCGGTCTTCACAGATACGTGCGCCTCGTCGATACGGACGTGTGGGATTTTGCGGAAGCTGATTCGGGTGTGCGTGCACACCGGAATCAACGCGTATCCGCGGACATCGCCCCGTATCCGCCCTTTCTGCAATTCGACCTAACTTGGTGTACACACGTCGGATCGAGACAAAACTTGCGCCATCGAACTCGTAGCGATACGCTGGTCCTGTGGGTCAAGTTTGGTTTGATTCTGAGGATGTTGACAAAATCGCGTGTCGTGGGCCCCACAGGCCCCGCTCGACGGGCGATTTTGTGATCGGCTCATCGGAATTCAAATCTGAAAGTTCAGCTGGGTTTATATCAGCGTTCCTGACCTGTTGACACTAAGTTTGGTAAATTTGGAGACCTTTGACCCGGACGCATTTTTCGGTGCAAAGCGGGCCCACCGGTGGACCCCGTTTTGGCCCGAAACTGCCGTTTTTGCCCTTGTCTCCAAATTGGACCCAAGGACAGGCGTTCCTAGCTGATTGATATTTTTTGGATCTGATGGTGATGTTTGTTACAGCAAACGGAGTACCGCCTGCAATTTCTGTCGAAGTCAGAACTGCAAACCGAGCCGGAACCATAGGCGAGTGTACCTTGCCAAAACTTGCAGCTTTGCTACCTATTTCCTGGACTTAGTTATACATCAGTGGGCAAGTAAATCTTGCCAATTCTCAGATATTTTTGGTTATAGTATTTTACTTGATTTCTGTAGCTTCATATGTGAACTTGTTTAACTGCTCAACCCAGGACACCTGACACTCTTCATGTGACGGAATTGCCTGAGATATACCTGGTAATTCCGTATAGGCTACATTTTCATGTCATTTCCAGTTTACATACTTAGATTCTAGCCTGACTCATTGCATTAGTTCAAACTTGCGTGACTTGTACCTGATATTTTCTGGAACTGTGACGTGAGATTACATAGGGTGGGGAGAGTATTACCATATCAAGGCTGATTATAATGTAAATAATGTTATCTGGAGGTGTCTTAGTCTCTGATACAGAGCTTTGGCACAAGTTCTGGCTCTTCGAGAAAATACTGCTATGGTTTCTTCGACACTGATCCTGTAGTAGTCTCAGCCTGAGTATGACTAAAACTCTCACTTGCATATCACTAGCTGGTTTATATATTTACCCTGCTGTTTATCTTGTTGCTGCACTGCATATGTTTTGGCTTGTATTTTCTGTACCTTGTTATGTCCCCTGAGGACCTGGAATGGACTATGTCCCCAGGTATAGCCGCAGAGAACTACCCCGAGGTGTACGGTATAGGAGCACTCCTTGGAGCAGAACCCGGAACTGAGGACGAGATAGTAGCCGAAGACTTCACCTGAGCACCGGCTTCTGCTACACAGTATTTTCTTTTCAGTATTTTATTTCCAGTCTATGTTTCCTTAATTGTAACAGAATAATTCTCGGATTGTTTTTCGAGATAACCTTATTTGATATTGCATATTTAATTCCATTGCATTATTTCTGGCAATTAATCTGTGTTTATTTGGTGGATGAGATTAGAAATACCTGAGACTTGTAACATATTACTGATAGACTACAGCTTAAGCATGCTCTGATGGATCCATTAAATTGGGTTGTCCATCGGTGCGTGCTGCTGGCCATTGCTCACGTGCTCAGTCCCTCGTCATTTTGGGACCGGGGCGTGACAAGGTTTTTGTGGTGGCCCATGCAGGTCTACGACTAAATTGTTCGGTTTCAACTCAGGGACCGAACAGGCCTGCAATAAGATAGGATAAATTTTAGGATCTCATCCACTTGTTGAATCATTTTTGATATCTGTATCGTATTCGAACTAATTTGAACTTGCATCTTGCCTTGATTCCTGTGCAACTCTTATTGATTATTTTGGATACAGGGAAATGGACCCACAAGAATGCAACGAGACTCCCATCGGAACACCCCAAGCTGCAGGTGTCACCTATGACGACGAAGTGACACCAGTCGGAGGAATTCCCTCAACTCAACAGAGCCAGCAGGCTGGTCAACCTACCTCCCGATTCCGGCGCAATGACATCCCACCTCCGCCACAGTTCGTCCCACCAATGCCCGTGTTCCCACCAGGACAGCCGATCGACGGGCAGCAAATATTCTAAATGATCTACGCGATGATGCAAGCACAGCAACAAGTCCAACACGAGGCTCAGCGTCGCGAAGCTAATTTTTTGAGGGACAGCATTGTAACTGCACTGGAGCAGGCCAACCTACCAGCTCGACGGCCAACTACAGGCTCAATCACTGACTTTCGCCAACTGAAGCCCCGCACTTTTTTGGAAAAGAGGAGCCCACAGAAGTTCATGAGTGGCTCACCAACATTCGGCATCAACTTGAAACAGCTAAACTTCCACGGGAACGCTGGATGACAGCCGTCAGAATGCAATTGACGGACAACGCTCATCACTGGTGGCTATCCGAGGAGACGCGACTCGGACCAGATCGAGTCACCTGGGAGGAGTTCTCCAGACTCTTCCAGGAGATGTACATTCCTGCCATCACTCGATCAGAACTGCGGGATAAATTCAATCGCCTCACTCAGGACTCCATGACGGTGGAAGAGTACAACGCAGAAATCATTCGTCTGAGCCGCTTCGCCCCCACCCTGATCCCGACTGAGGAAGAGAAGGCCGAGAAATTCTTCGACGGACTGAACATTGAGCTGCAGAAACTAATTGGGTCCGTCGCACCAACATCATACTCGGACGTCCTTGCTGCGGCTCGACGCATAGAGCGCGTCACCAAGAGAGAGACCAGACTGAAGCGGTCGTCCCCATCCGCACCAACCAAAGCAGCACAAGAAGAATCTGCAAAGAGACCGCACCAACAGCAGAAAGCATCTACACCACCAGTGGTAGTCCTCCTTACTTGTCACTACTGTGGCAAAGCAGGTTATATCGCCAAGGAATGCCGACGCAGACTAGGATTGTGTTTAGCATGCGGATCCCGTCAACATTCGGTAAGGGATTGCACTCAACGTGGAGAAGGAGCACCTAGGGCGAACCAGCAAACTCCACCAGCGCCTCAAGCAGCACCCTACCAGCAAGCTCAGCAGCAGCAGAGAAATCTACCTCAAGGACGAGAGCAGGCTTACGCGATGACTGTGCAGGAAGCCGATGCGAGTAAGTGATTTATAGTTATCTGTTTCCAGTCTTGTTGTAGTTCGTGCCCGTTGGTTCGTGACCTCAGCCCCAACCTAGTAAATTACAACTTGTTAATAACAACCTGGTTTTCATAAAAGTTATAGTTTTTACTAGATTTTTCTGGAAAGTGTAAACTTTCAATTTTTAGGGAAACGGTACTTCCCTAAGTATCTTGTGATGTGTTTTCAAACGATGTTTGCGACCGCGTCATCTCTGTTGACCGGTTATTCTTTGATTGCGAGGACGCAATCCTCTTAAGGGGGATAGATTGTAAACCCCCTGATTTTTCAAAATTTTAAAAACTGGATTTTTCACAAATTTCTGAAATTTTTTGGGATTTTTCTGTAATTTAAAAACAGGATTTTAATTATTAAATGATTTTTAAATGATAATAAACAATATTAAAATATTATGAAAATAATATTTTTGGATGTAAAATGAAAAACTGGAGTTAGGGCAATTTTTCTGGAATTTATTGGGCCCCGGGCCTATTTTTTAAAACACCTAAAACAAATTATTTTATTATTTAATTAATATTGATTTATTTATTTATTTTATATTTTTAAAATAAAAACCCAGCACGGCCCGGCCCATCGGGCCGACCCAGCCCGCGCTGCTAGCGGGTCGGGTCGGGTCGGCGAGACCCGCCCGCTAGCCCGTGCCCGCAACCCAGCCCCCTCTCTCTCCCTCAGCCCGAGTACTCCGGCGCTCCGCCGCGTTCTCCGCTCCGCTCCGCTCGAACCGCCGCGTCCCACGCCGCCACGACCACCCACTCCCCGCCCATCTCGGCCCCCAACCGCCTCCGGCCACCTATTTAAACCCCCCTGGCCAACGCCTCCACCCTCAGCCACCGCCCTAGCCAGCCCTCTCCGCCACCGGCAGCCCGCCTCCGCCCTAGCAGCGCCGCCGCCACGCCCTCCGCCACCGCGTCCAGCCGCCTCCGCCGCTTCCCCTTCCTCCCAGCGCCTCGTCGCAGCAGCAGCCGAGAGCCGCCCCGTGCCGGACTCCGCCGCCATCAGCCGCGTGCCCCACTGCCCCTCCCCTCCGCCGTTGCCTGGCCGCCCACGCCGCCGTCTCCGCCGCCCCTCGCCGGAATCCCCAGCCCTAACCCTAATTGCTGCTTCCTGTGTCGGACACGGACACAGGACACAGTGTCCGTGTCGAGTCGGACACGGCGAAACCCCAATTTTTCAGCGGGGTTCAGGTACGCGTAACTTTTTGCTCGTAGCTCCGTTTTCGATTCCGTAAATTGCGTTGCGAAGCCAGTATGACTCTCTCGGTGTTCGGACAAACCGTTCGGGGCATCGCGTCCTGTGGGGATCGCACACCGCAATCAAAAAACAGGAAAAATCAGACCCTGTTTCACCCCGGAACTGAGTACGCCCCGCCAAACGGGACAACTTGGTCGCGCCCGGTCTTCACAGATACGTGCGCCTCGTCGATACGGACGTGTGGGATTTCGCAAAAGCTGATTCGGGTGTGCGTGCACACCGGAATCAACGCGTATCCGCGGACATCGTCCCGTATCCGCCCTTTCTGCAATTCGACCTAACTTGGTGTACACACGTCGGATCGAGACAAAACTTACACCATCGGACTCGTAGTGATACACTGGTCCTGTGGGTCAAGTTTGGTTCGATTCTGAGGACGTTGACGAAATCGCGTGTCGTGGGCCCCACAGGCCCCGCTCGACGGGCGATTTTGTGATCGGCTCATCGGAATTCAAATCTGAAAGTTCCGCTGGGTTCGTATCAGCGTTCCTGACCTGTTGACACTAAGTTTGGTGAATTTGGAGACCTTTGACCCGGAAGCGTTTTTCGGTGCAAAGCGGGCCCACCGGTGGACCCCGTTTTGGCCCGAAACTGCCATTTTTGCTCTTGTCTCCAAATTGAACCCAAGGACAGGCGTTCCTAGCTGATTGATATTTTCTGGATCTGATGGTGATATTTGTTACAGCAACCGGAGTATCGCCTGTAATTCCCGCCGAAGTCAGAACTGCAAACCGAGCCGGAACCACAGGCAAGTGTACCTTGCCAAAACTTGCAGCTTTGCTACCTATTTCCTGGACTTACTTATACATCAGTGGGCAAGTAAATCTTGCCAATTCTCAGATATTTCTGGTTATAGTATTTTACTTGATTTCTGTAGCTTCATATGTGAACTTGTTTAACTGCTCAACCCAGGACACCTGACACTCTTCATGTGACAAAATTGCCTGAGATATACCTGGTGATTTCGTATAGGCTACATTTTCATGTCATTTCCAGTTTACATACTTAGATTCTAGCCTGACTCATTGCATTAGTTCAAACTTGCGTGACTTGTACCTGATATTTTCTGGAACTGTGACGTGAGATTACATAGGGTGGGGAGAGTATTACCATATCAAGGCTGATTATAATGTAAATAATATTATCTG
Source organism: Iris macrosiphon (assembly GCA_036927795.1). Lineage (NCBI taxonomy): Eukaryota > Viridiplantae > Streptophyta > Magnoliopsida > Asparagales > Iridaceae > Iris > Iris macrosiphon. The sequence continues at coordinate 117,662,535 of JAYESA010000016.1, read as the reverse complement.
AAGGTGTCTTAGTCTCTGATACAGAGCTTTGGCACAAGTTCTGGATCTTCGAGAAAATACTGCTATGGTTTCTTCGACACTGATCCTGTAGTAGTCTCAGCCTGAGTATGACTAAAACTCTCACTTGCATATCACTAGCTGGTTTATATATTTACCCTGCTGTTTATCTTGTTGCTGCACTGCATATGTTTTGGCTTGTATTTTCTGTACCTTTTTATATCCCCTGAGGACCTGGAATGGATTATGTCCCCAGGTATAGCCGCAGAGAACTACCCCGAGGTGTACGGTATAGGAGCACTCCTTGGAGCAGAACCCGGAACTGAGGACGAGATAGTGGCCGAAGACTTCACCTGAGCACCGGCTTCAGCTACACAGTATTTCCTTTTCAGTATTTTATTTCCAGTCTATGTTTCCTTAATTGTAACAGAATAATTCTCGGATTGTTTCCCGAGATAACCTTATTTGATATTGCATATTTAATTCCATTGTATTATTTCTGGCAATTAATCTGTGTTTATTTGGTGGATAAGATTAGAAATACCTGAGACTTGTAACATATTACTGATAGACTACAGCTTAAGCATGCTCTGATGGATCCATTAAATTGGGTTATCCATCGGTGCGTGCTGCTGGCCATTGCTCACGTGCTCAGTCCCTCGTCATTTTGGGACCGGGGCGTGACATAATCCTCAATTCTCATTGTAGCAATTTGTGTTAGCTATTATATTATATATGTGATATGTAGAAATGGTTATCATGGAGAAATTAGATTTTGGCATCTTTATTTGGTGTGTATCATAGAGTGTCATGCTATAGCATGCCAAGTGTTTGTCTAAGTGCTCATAGTGTATTTGTTTACTATATATATGTATATGATACATGTGTATATATATCTATTATTAAACATATATAAGTATATATTTTTGTGTCTTGTATATAGATATTGGGTGTGTGTTAGATGTGTAAGGGGTAGTGTGTATGAGCACACAGTGGTGAGAAGGCTCAGGTTCAACTATTAGTGGAAATGGTTGAGCATCAACTTGTTGTGTCATAGTGTCAGGGAGTGAGGGAAGAAGTATCAGTCCTTAACAGAGTGTTCAGAGTGATAAAGGAGTGAAGGGGCAACTGTGCTTGGGTATTAATGATATTATGGTGTATTATATTTATGAGTGTGTGTTGTGGCATGGAAGGAGGGATTTGTGTTGTTACAGTTGCATGTTGTTGATGTAGTGTTGAGGATGGTGAAGGGGTACTGTTGCAGCTACTGGTTCAGGGGGAGAACTCGAGTGTGGGGGTATATTAGATGTTGCATATGTGTTAGAGGGGTAGCAGCTGCTGTTGAGGAGCAGGTCGGGCTATTTTGGGTTGAGCAATGCAGGCCATTGCAGTAGGTAATCGGTATACTGGCTTTGGGGAAGGTTGCAGTAAGGTGTAGAGTTGGGTTGTTGCATTTCAGTTCATGCACATGATTGGCAGTGCATCCATAGGGTATAAGTGGTATAATTCTGGGTGTGAGTAATTAAGGTGCTAAGTGTGGATGTGTGAGTTGGTGTGAGAGCAGTAAGGGAGGGATGAGGCAGTCCATGTGAGGTGCAGGATGTGTGAAGTGGGATATGAAGTGGCATAGTAGGTTGTATGAGGTTGTGCAATGTGGGGATGTTGGTATCATACAATGGTCAAGGTGAGAGGGGTCGGGTTCCAATAAGGGGGAGATTAAAGTTTGCTTTAGAAAATCAAGGGAATACAAAATCGTGGTATTTAGTACTGATACTGATACCTTGTGTCCAGTATAAGATAGAGTAGGTGGGGTATCATTTGAAAACCGAGTCTGAGATGGAGGGAACAGATGCTAAGTCATCAGTCAGTGCTTGGCTGCAGGGTTAGAAGTATAGTTAGTTGTAGTCAGTTGGATGTTTGTCAGTTTAGTTTAAATCATTAGTTGCTATATGAATACCAGTTAGTGTTTTCATGTATAACAGTTAGTTCATAGTATGATCTGGGGTTACCTGAGGTCATAAGTACCTGTTCATATATATTCATATTAGTATGTAATATCATTAGCATTTTAGTTAGAATGCTAGCTGGTGATTGGTATATTAGCTAAGTTAGTTAATTAGTTAGTGCATTAAATCATATATGCTATTGACAGTCAGTTATATATATATATATATATATATATATATATATATATATATATATATATATATATATATATATATATATATAGTGTGTGTGAGGTATTTAGATACCTAGTTATTGGGTAACTAGTGTGGTGTCAGTCATGTAAGGTAGTGATACTTAGCTAGGATAGTATTGGATAATTAGTATATCTATAATTTATATTTTTCTTAGCAAGATAGTTAGCAACTATTACCTCCTAGGTAATGGCTTAGAAACCAAACCGACCTAGTTGGACATAGAAATAACCTAGAATGCATTTTTTGACTCATGTTAGCATTTTATTTCTTTTTCACACCATTAGCCAAATATTTCCTAAAATAGAATTGTGTGATACCAGCTTGGGCATTGAGAGACACACCTTGCTCAGGACCAGAGGTGAGTATATCTCTCTGTTAGTTTTTATTTTATTATAGTGTATAAATTGCATTTTTTAGAACTGTATACTTGATTCCGACATAGTGGTTACATGGACTGGTACTAAATGGATCATGTCAGAAGATGTTATCCCCTGCCGTATTCAGCGGGTACTCCTTCACATGTATTTTATCGTGTGTATCGGATATTGATTATCGTGTACTTCATGTTCACACACTTCTCGTGTTCAGTGTGCCCATATTTATGTTCGTAACGTGTCATGATTGGATCCATTAGTATTGGTTGGGGATGGGGGAGTAGGAGTTGGTTATGTGATCAAGCCCAAGTGTATTCGTGTACATGTCGATTACATATCACATGTGTAATCGAGTTACCATATTGTATTCGTGTTTAACCCAAACTGGTCACATAATAAACTAGTACTATATGGCATATTAGTTAGTTTTATATATTTTCCATTTAAATTACAGTTATTCATATTGCATGTTCTTTATTCCAGTACATTATATGTTCACTCTAGTTCATTCCATTTCTTATGGCTAGTCATCCTGGATCCTTTTCTATTATCTGTTATATATACTGGATTATGTATTTGGAATTGCTTTCAGAGGTATGTACTTCGCTCCAATCCTGACGGGATATATTTTTCAGATGATTGGCTTGTGGACCAGTGTCCGCAGGATGGCGTACCATTAGAGGATACTCCTTTAGAGCAGGAGGACCTAGTACCAGATGCAGAGGAGGCTTAGACTTATTGTTTAGACTTGTATTAGACTTTTATTGAGGCTTTTGGCATGTATATATTTTATTGTGGACTTGTGATTGTATTATGATTCATATTTCATCTTTCTTATTCCATATCATGCTTTACCTTCCTTAGTTTGACATTGTGATTGAGTATCATTAACATTTACCATATTATTTCTCCGTTGGAGTTGAGATGACATTGACATGTAGCATATATATATTGTATGAGATGTTTAGATAGTATGGTTGACCCAGACATCGTTCTACCGCCGATGCTGCAACGTAGGGTGGGTGTTGCTCACTACTCATGCCCTTATTCCGGGTGCGGGTCATAACTCATTTTTAGTGGTGGCCCATGCAGGCCAAGAGTCACAATTAGAGCGATATCGTAGTAATGTTCACCTGGAGTACTACTATGAGCCTGTTTTAGGATATAGGTGATAGGCTGAGAGTATACTCAATTACAACTAGGAAACATTTCCAAATATCTATTTTGCTATCCTTATCTATTTGAATGCTTGCTTTACTTTGAATAATTTTATCCTTCTTTGATGATATCGTATCTTACTCAATATTGATTTCTTTGTTCAATCTATTTTTAGGATGCCGTCGAAGATGCGTTCCCAGCGCTCAGGCGCAGTGCCAGCGAGGTCGGTCACTTCGTCGCCTCTGAGGGGAGCACCAGCAGGCACCGTTCTAGCAGCTTCAGTTCAGAGGTCCGCTTCACCGATCTAGGTAGGCGTTTATGCAGCAGCTTTCGGGGGTGCTCCACCTCTAGTAGAGAGGACAACACCGACAGTCTCAGAGGATCTTCTACCTCCACCACCCACAGTCAATTAGACGCAGATGTTTGTGCTCTTTTAGCAGATGATGGAGGCACAACAGCTCCAGTGAGAGGTTATGAGGCAGGACATTGAGAATGCCCCCCAGATTGCGCTCGCCGCAGTCGAAAGAGTCTCCTTAGTCCAGCCACAGACGACACCACCCCAGTTCACCCCGCAGCAACCAAGGCTGGGGACTATTATAGATTTCAAGAGGATGGGGCTGAAGGACTTTAAAGGCACTTAGGGGATTATTTATGCTAATGATTGAATAGAAGACATTGAGAGGAACCTGCGACTAGCATAAATTCCAGAGAGGTTGCAGGTAGAGGCTGCAGGAAGCATAATGTTTGACATCGCATTGACTTAGTTCAGGACGGACCCTAGGATCTCAGAACCAAAACTTACTTGGGAAGCTTTTAAGGAGCTCTTCAAAAAAAAGTTCTTTCCAGATGTGGCTCTGACATCTCTAGAGAGCCAGTTTCAGTGCCTCGTTCAGGGAGGTATGACGGTGGATGAGTATGTGGCAGAATATTGCAGATTAGGATACTTTATGGAGGGTCGGAACCCCAAAAGGAAGGACCTGAACACAGAGATCAAATCACATACGAATGGAGACCCCACCGCTAATTTTGAGAAGATTCTAAGACAGGCACAGCGGGCAGAGGATGATATAGAGCTTGACTCCAAAAGGCCGAGGGACATAGGAGGATCCAATACTAGTATGGGTCCAACGAAGTGGCCTCACTTTCAGCAGCAACATCAGAGACACTTCCAGCAGCCGAGGCAACAGTACCATGTACCAGCTAGAGCGCCAGTGCAGCAGCCACACCAGATCCAGAGACCAGCTATTACTTGCCCATTTTGTAAGAAGTCGGGACATGGATGGGATGCGTGCTGGATGAGATTGAGCCAGTATTTATTCTACGGATTGGGAGATTACCAGTTGAGGGCTTGTCCTAGAGCTCCAGCTCGTCCAGCTCAAGGCAGGGCCTAGGCATAGTGAGCACCCGCGAGACAACCATCAGGACAGCAGAGAGGACCTCTGTTGTCGACTTAGTAGCAGAGGTTAGTATAGCACCAGCAGTAGCAGAGGTTCGTACAGCACCAGTAGTAGCAGAGAGGTGCTCAACAGGGGTGAGCTTTTATCTTGACCATCGAGGAGGAGGAGCCAGTTGGTGATGTTGTTTCAGGTTCAGTTTATCTTGATTCATTTTCAGCTCATGCTTTATTTAATTCTGGTGCTTCACATAGTTTCATATCTGTATCTTTTGCTTTGAAGCATCATCTTGAGACTGAACCGTTGGCAATGACTTGCAAGATCATGACCGGGGGTGGGATTATCCTGGTCAGTGATGTTTACAAGGATCGAAGAGTTTCTTTGGAAGGCCGAGAGTTGAGCATTTGTCTACTCGTAATGCCACATTTGAGCTATGACATAGTACTCAGAATGTATTGGTTGAGTAGGCACCATGCTAGTATCGATTATCGTAGAGGCAGAGTTTTATTTCAGGCGCCAGGAGAGCCAAAGTTTGAGTTCGTCAGAGGATCAACAGAGCAGAGCGAGGGATACTTCTGTGGAGCGATGGTGGAAAAGCAGGAGCCGCCACATCCATTGATTGTAGAGTATATGGACGTCTTTCCGGAGGAGTTGTCGGGGTTTCCACCAGACAGAGTTATGGAGTTCTCTATAGACTTAGTTTCAGGCAAAGCCAATATCACAACACATCTATAGGGTGAACAACAACGAACTGGTGAAGTTGAAGAAGCAGGTGGATGAGTTGCAGTACAAGGGCCTCATCCACTCCAGTTCATTACCGTGGGGTACCCCGGTATTATTCGTACCGAAGAAGGATGGGTCGTTATGTATGTGTATCGACTACAGGGCACTCAATAACCTCACTATAAAAAATAAATACACGTTGCCGCGGATTGACGATTTATTTGATCAGTTGAGCGGAGCGAGAGGTATTTTCGAAGATAGACTTGAGGTCGGGGTACCACCAGGTAAAAGTGAAGAAGAAAGACATTCTGAAGACAGCTTTTAGGACTCGGTATGGACAGTTTGAGTTCTTGGTAATACCGTTTGGGTTGACCATTGCCCCAGCGGTATTCATGAACCTGATAAATAAGGTATTTCATCAGTACCTGGATCAGTTTGTTGTGGCATTCATTGATGATATATTGATATATTGATATATTCGAAGACCCCGGAGGAGCATGAGAAGCACCTGAGGATAGTTTTAGAGACCCTCAGGAAGGAGAAGCTGTATGACAAGCTTTTGAAGTGTGAGTTCTTCCTTGATAAGGTTAAGTTTCTTGGGCATGTGATTATAGGAGACGAAATCTCGGTAGACCCGAAGAAGAAATCAGCAGTTGAGTCATGGTCTACCCCGAGTTTAGTGGCGAAGATCAAGAGTTTTCTTGGATTGGCAGGCTATTATCGAAGATTTGTTCAGGATTTTTTCAGGATTACAGAGCCGATGACTAGACTAACCAGGAAGGATGTGGAGTTTGTCTGGACTGAGGAGAGTCAGCCTGCTTTTGAGGAGCTAAAAAGGAGGTTGACAAAAGCTCCAGTATTGACGTTGTCATCAAGGACATGAGAATTTTCTATATACAGTGATGCTTCGGGTAAGGGTTTGGATTGTGTGTTATAGCAGAACGGGAAGGTGATTGCCTATGCTTCTAGGCAATTATGCCCACATGAGAAGAATTATCCTACCCATGACTTGGAGTTTGCAGCAGTTATTTTTTCTCTTAAGCTGTGGAAGCACTACTTGTATGGAGAGTGGGTGAAGATCTTTACTAATCACAAGAGCTTGAAATATGTGTTCACACAAAAGGAGATTAACATGAGGCAGAGACGATGGTCGGAGTTAATGAAGGACTTCGATATTTCTTTGCAATATCTGATGCCTTGAGCAGGTATCTAGTGGCTATGTACTTGACAAGGGATAAATATTTATTAGCCGATCTTGATAGATTGGGTATTAAGGTGTTAGTTCCTGGAGTTGCAACACAAATATGGGGACTTAAGGTACAGTCAGAGTTGATGGACCGGATGGGATTGGCAGAGGACTTCAGTATTGTAGAAGATGGATCATTGCGGCACGGTACCAGATTGTGTGTGCCGAGTGGAGCATTGCGCAAGAAGGTTCCTCAGGAGGCGCATCGATCTCAATACTATATGCATCCAGGTGCCAACAAGATGTATAGAGACATGAGAGAGCATGTTTGGTGGTATGGTATAAAGTAGGAGGTGGCTAGCTTCATATCCAGATGCTTGGTATGCTAGCAGGTAAAGGCAGAGAGATAGAGGCCAGGTGGATTACTTCAGTCTTTAGCTATTCCAAAGTGGAAGTGGGAGCATGTGAAGATGGACTTTGTTTCGGGTCTTTCGCGTTCTCCAGGAGAGAATGACATAATTTGGGTTATCGTAGACAGGTTGACAAAATTGGCCTACTTTATGCCATTTAAAATGGGTACGTCTACGGAGAAGCTCGCAGAAATGTATGTGCGTCAAATAGTTAGATTGTATGGAGTTCCTGTGAGCATAGTCTCATATCGGGATAGTCACTTTATGTCCCACTTATGGAAGAGTTTGCAGGCTAGCTTGGGCATTCAACTTAAGTTTAGTACCGCATATCACCCCTAGACAGATGGGCAGTCGAAGAGGACTATTCAAACTCTCGAGGATATGATACGCACCTGTGTTTTAGATTTTGGAGGCTCTTGGGAGGATTATCATCACTTGGTAGAGTTTGCTTACAATAACAGCTACCAGGCCAGTATCGAGATATCACCATTTGAGGCGTTGTATAGACAGATATGTCATACTCCATTATCATGGGATGATGTTGGTGAGAGAGTCTTATTGGGACCGGAGATGGTTGTGGATGCAGCTGAGAAGGTAAAGCTTATCAGGGATAGGCTTCGGGTGGCGTAGGACAAACAGCGACATTGGGCCGATAGCCACCAGAGACTATTAGAGTTTGAGGTATAGATTTTTGTTTTGTATTGCTTATGATTGCTTGTTTTAGTTAGAGTGCTAAGGCCGTATTTTGTTCTAGGTTGGCGATCTGGTGGATTTCTTTGACACGGGGCACGATTCGCTTTGGTGGAGACTAGAAGCTTACTCCATGGTACACTGGACCCTTCAGTGTTCGTGAGTGGGTCGGTGTAGTGGCCTACATACTAGACTTGCCACATGTATTAGAGGGAATGCATAACGTGTTACACGTGTCGCGGCCGAGACGGTATGCGGCAGATCCTAGCCTTGTACTAGATCACTTGGAGATCGAGGTTGGTCCGACTCTCAGCTACCCAGAGCAGCCCGTGGAGATTCTGGATCACAGGGAGAAGTAGCTGTGGAACCAGGCGATTCTTTTGGTACACGTCGCATGGAGGCATCACTCGCCAGGAGAGAGTACCTGGGAGCGAGAGGCCGAGATACGCGAGCGATATCCTTATCTGTTTGAGCCGTGAGGTATAATTCCTTCTTACTTGTATTGATTACTATTGGTAGTTAGTTTCTTCCTTAAATTTCGAGGACAAAATTTTTCTAAGGTGGGTAGGATTGTCACCCTCAATTTTCCAATTAGGGGCAGTTTGGTAGTTTGGTATTTTGGCACGGGTAAATATTTTAGGAACAAATATTAATATTGGTGTGTTATAAAAATTATTTGATGATTGTATTAATTATTTAATTATTAATGAATTATAGATTAATTGTGACTTGTATTAATTATTTTTGTTAGGAGGCTAGTACAATAATTAGACTTGTCATGACAACTAGTGAGCCTAGCTTGGATCCAAACTCATTAGACCCATCCTCATTAATTAATTAGGAAGGATTAGCCTAATTACAATTAGTTAGAGACTCCACAAAATATTTATCCTTAATTATTTCTCATAATTCACCATGGGAGGGCATGTTGGACATTTACATGTTACTTGAGGAATGGGCCGGCCATGTTATGAGCCTCTTCTCTCTCTCTCTTTCTCTCTCTCTCTTTCTCTCTCCACTTCATTGTTCATCCATTTTGAGATTCCCAATTCATAGATCCCTAATTCCCTTACCTCTCTATCAATTCACTTGCAATTTTCTTTTATTCTTATTCCTTAAGAAGCTTTGGAGCTTGGAGAAGCAAGGAGCACAAGGAGGAGAAGCTGTAGCGGAGAGATCATGTCCGGATCATGTCCACTCGTATTTTTATTAGAAATCCATCTCCCAATTGGTAAATTTTGAATTCTTTCTCATTGTAGTTTCCAAATCATGCATTCGACATTTAGGAATAACCCTATGGCACAGGGCTACCTATAAGAATAAGTTCTAGGCTAATTGGTTGAGTATTGTGATCTCTACATAGGTTTTTATATTAATTGTGGATATAATGAGTTGTAAAGATTCAGGGAGTATAACTCGAACCCTGAGTGGTGTATTGGTCGGCTTAGAAATGCTCGAACGAAGTCGTAGATTCGGAGTTAAGCGAGTCTAGCGGCGAACGACGAGATTGGGTAAAGCCTTAGTATAAATAAACAATGCCTAGCAAGTAAACGAACTCGGAGAAAGCATGCAATATTTGGTTCGAACGAGTTACAATGAGTTGAATAAGAGATAAGGCATACATCGAATAGAAATTCAGGACAATTGAAATTGATATCGTGGTCGGGAAAACTAAAAAGGATTGTACGAGCGATTTGAGTTGAAACAAGTGAATTAGAAACTTGAGTTGAGATTGAATAATCTGAGATGCGATCGGAGTAAGTGCAATTGGAAGTAATGCAGCGAACGAATGAAAGCGTGCATGGAAAATTTGAATTTGAGTAGAATATCGCTCGATAGAGTTCGGTTTGAGTACGAGTGCCATGATCTCAAATTTTAGGATTTTTAGATCATAATAATGGTTGGAAGATAGTGTGGATTGATGCAGGTTAGTAAAATTATAATTTTGGTGGATCGAGTTAAGCGGTAACAGATTCGGCTTGGAGTTTGGAAGAACGATCTTAAAATCAAGTTCGGAGAGATAACATCCGAAATCTGTCCCAGTGAGAACGATTATTCTGCGGGAGCGCCGACGTGGTGATTTCACGTTCGGCAGGGATAATCGAACTCAAGGGAACATGTTCGGTGATTATTCCAAACGAACACGATGAATGGATACGTGTCAAATGGGATAGACTTTGAGTTTGGGATTTGAACTTAGTTGTTGGAGGAATGCTAAGAGTAGACTAAGAAATGTTCAAAATGGTAATATTGAAGTTGGATATTTTGGCTTAGCGAATTTTGATTGCAGTAAGAACGGTAGTTGGAAGAACATGACTTGAGGGATCAATGTACAACTTGGGATAAAACAAAAATTGATGATGAGGTGTCTGTTCATTCGAGGATAACCATAACGATTGACCTTCTTGTCTTGTGCGGGTATAACTTCTTATTCGCACATGCGTCACGTCCGGATTAGGACGATCATTCCGCGGGAGCGTTGGCGTGGTGATATCACGTCCGACGAGGATGATTGAACTAGCGGGAGACCGGAATGTGACAATTGAGGGATCATTGACTTTTGGTTCGATACGATAAGACAAGTTTCACGATATAATGAGTCTAAGGATTTTTGAGGAGGAGCTAGTCTAGAAACGCGAGTTAAGAGATGTTGGATGGTTTCATGAACGGATACGTAGATCGTGCTAGACGACTTAGAGTTTATGATATACATCGATGATTTATAATGGAATTGTGGCTTAGTGATACAAGCGTAGAAGAGGATGGATTGGTGAATGATATCAAACGTGTTGATAGAGATAGTGTGTGCGAATCGATGAGTTAGCCCTGAAACATGTGCGTATCATGGGTTCGGTTGGACGAGCGTGTTGGTATGATAGGATGATCTGTGCTCGATGTTTAGAAATCTGAGTGAAACGAGCTTGGGTAGAATACCCGTGTAAAGGAACAATGGTTTGACCTTAGGGTGTTTGGGGCGAGCGTTGTGCAACGCGGTTGCGCGATGAGTCGCAAACTTGAGTTGTACCTATGACTGTGTGTGCTGGCCTAGTGACTAGGCAGACGACCCTATGCCTTGAGTTAAACTGGAGTGTCTGACTTCAGAGTATCGTTCGGGAAGAACGATAGAACTGGGGCAACGAGACTAAGAGTTAGAATTCGGAATTGGGAATATACACTAGCAACGTTTGCGTTAAAACAAACGTAATGCAAGATAGGGCTCGGGTGATAATTGATTTGGTTGGATAGGTTACGCGACGGTAAAGGATAAGACGATAGCTGGATCGAACAAGAGTTCGGTCATTCATATAGCAGGACGATCCGCGTTTCGAAAGATTTTCACGAGTAGCTTGTCAGACTTAGCTGTCACTGAGCTTGGTTGAAATACACATATTTGGGGGACGCCTTGAATATGGGTACGATCCAGACTTAGCGATATGCATAACTCGGATGCAGCTGCAAAGGAAAATGTTCGGATTCGCATGGATGAGTATGGCAACTGAAATGATTTAGCCTCAACCTAGATTTTCATAGAGGAAAGATTGTATCGTTCCTCGTGCTACCGGGATAGTTCTGCGCTAAGGCGCAATACGAGACTGAGTTTGGGAATGCAATAGTTGAACGAATGAATCATTCGGATAAAATGATTAAGCACTCGGGCGAACGGAACGAGTAAAAACGAATAGAAAGTTAAGTTCGATTGGGCCAAAGGGGCGAAGGACTTAAGCGTACCCCAGGTAGGCAATTTAGCTCTGCGCTAAGGCGCAATATAGACTGAGTCAGAAAGCGTTGGTGATTGGGTGCGAATTTATTAAGTGAGATTGGACGGTGACTTAGAGAGATTTGATGCAAAAACGAGATTGGAAAATTATCGAGATTCGAGCTTTTGGGTTAGGCGTAACGATGGGTTTCGATAGGCGACGTCAAGTAATAGGCTCAAATGTGTTGGGTTCCTATGAGAGGTAATATAACAAGTTGGACAAGTCCACCCAGTTGTGAGTTGTAAGTGCCCATTAAGTTATAGCATACCATGTGCTTGGGTATTATAGCCCTACGCGTGCACGGCATCACGCCCCTGGGACGATTATCGATTAGCCGAAATCGGGGCGTGACATATTGGTAGGTGCAGTAGATTTTGAGTCGGGAGTGCAACGAGTGAGTTGAGTATAACTCGATAGCATTGAACGATAGAGTCGTTCGATGAGAATTGGCTAACGTTGGCGTAACGCATGGTGAGAAAATAAATGATTGTGGTATTAAGACAGTCCTTGGAAGTTAGGCAAGGTGTATAGAGTTGGGTTTAGAAGATGTGCGATAGTACGAGTTGCGCTCAGGAAGTCTCGAGGACGAGACTTGTTCTGAGTGGTGTATGATGTAACGACCCGCTCCGCTCAACCCGGAGGGCCGATTCAAACGGCACAAGTGTAGCTATTCAACCCGCCTTGCTCAGCGAGATGGCTCGTTCGATGCAAAGGCTTTCATGCTGGGATCTTCAATGGAGTCAGACTTAGGCTATCAGAGGCGCGTCCGGAGTCTCGCTCGACCGATGCGATACATCGCTAAGGTGGGTGGTCCCGGTGAACCTGTCTCTACTTAGCTGCACACTAAGAAAATGAATGTTACATGCTAGTTTACCGGCGATAACCTTTGCATGCTAATAAAAGAGATGAACGCACATAGCCAAGGGGATAACCCCGCCTTATCATTGAGTAGAACTTGGAAATCTTACTTGCTATTTGCGTAGTCAGGATTGTTGAGTTGGAATGTAGTAATTTCCTTCATATATGCCATAAAATAGTGTGAGTTCTTACTGAGGCGTTGCACCGCACGGAGCATGACACGGGATGGAGTAAAATCAGGTTGCATGCATAGACGTGGAAGGCTATCAAATAGTCGTTCCAAGTCAGGAGATGGAAGGAAACGAATAAACTCGGGATATGCAGATCGCCGAGGCAGTCTCTAATCAGAGAGCTGCGTAAAGAAGAAAAGATCCGAGTGTAGTCCTCGGCAAGGATTGATCCGAGTGTAGTCCTCGGCAAAGATAGATCCGAGTGTTATCCTCGGCTAGGATTGGAAGTTGGGGGAGTAGTTGCATGGTCACGGACAACTGGTTGCGCACCAGGTAGAGAGAGTCCTCGACACGATTGCTGAGGCATCCGAATCGTGTCGGCCCGGGAGGACGGAGTGCCAGTGTAGTCCTGGCGATACGCTAGCTGATGACTAGCGGGCGAGAGCGAGGCATCCAGCAAGGCTTGCTACCGACCTGGATGGGCGTCGACTCGTTAGACGGCTAGGAGGCCCAGCAAGGCTAGCAACCGAGCTGGGGAGGAAGCCGTCCATCTCAGATATTGTCCAATATGGCTAACAGAGCCAGTGACCTTCATATAGATAAGTCATGTTTGCATAGCGGCTATCCGCACTGAGAAAAGGAGAAACGGGGAGGAGTGTGTTTGCACGACATTATGCATAATTAGAATGGATGCACGGTATCACACATAGTTCTAGTAAAACGGGTCTTATGAGGCAGAGGCACGGCATAACACTTGGGTTTTATAGTTCCTTCTTGTTATTTCGTAGATGATTGTTTATATTGCTGCATATGACAGGGAAGGCCGAATGGTAAGAAATGGTAAGGTGAACTCAATTGTTCATGAATATGACACTCTTGAGCTGACACGGAGATTACTTTCTTTATATTGCCATGTAACTGATCCTAAGGCAAAAGAATAGAAAGACAACGGAACTAGTCGGTGCACATAACTAATGAACGTGCTTGTTTTGTGGCGTGGGCGAGAGGCCTCCCCACCAGTGCATTCAATGTACTGATACCCAACCAGTCTGCATGCAGGGTGCAGGGGGAACTCGTACGGATTCGGAGATCGCTATCGCAATGAGGCGTCGGACCGCACTTGGCGTCTTGGAGCGTGGCGCACGGACCTGGAGCTCGCATATATGAGACATAATGTATGGGAACATCATCATCCAGATCATTTGTGTTGGTTCTAAGCCTAAGGGCAAATTCAGTGTAAGAGAGAGAGAGAGAGCATGAGCGATTTGTAATCTCGGCCTAGCGCCGCTTGTAATCTTTACTTCATATCAATAAAAGAGCTAGATTTGGATTCAATACTTGTGTTCATTTTATGTTTCCGCTATGACGACTCTGTGAACTAGTTATCAACGGCCGTTTCGGTATTTGCCTTGCGCGGGCGCAACCCCAGGCTCGCGCGGCATCGCGTCTCGATGGAAACGTACGTCCCGCGGGAGCGCTGGCGCGGTGATTCGGGCCTAGCGGGGACGGTCGATTCCGGCGGGAGATCGGGGCGTGACATGTTGTGGCATGGAAGGAGGGATTTATGATGTTACAGTTGCATGATGTTGATGTAGTGTTGAGGATGGTGAAGGGGTACTATTGCAGCTACTAGTTCATGGGGAGAACTAGTGTGTGGGAGTGTATTAGATGTTGCATATGTGTTAGAGGGGCATAAGCTGCTATTGAGGAGCAGGTCGGGCTATTTTGGGTTGAGCAATGCAGGCCATTCTAGTAGGTAATCGGGTATACTGGCTTTGGGGATAGTTGCAGTAAGGTATAGATTTGGGGTATTGCATTTCAGTTCATGCACATGATTGGCAGTGCATCTATAGGGTATAAGTGGTATAATTTTGGGTGTGAGTAATTAAGGTGCTAAGTGTGGTTTTGTGAGTTTGTGTGAGAGCATTAAGGGAGGGATGAGGCAGTCCATGTGAGGTACAGGATATGTGCAGTGGGATATGAAGTGGAAGAGTAGGTTGCATGAGGTTGTGCAATATGGGGGTGTTGGTATCATGTAATGGTTAAGGTGAGAGGGGTTGGGTTCCAATAAGGGGGAGATTCAAGTTTATTTTAGAAAATCAAGGGAATTCTGAATCGAGGTATTTTTTTACTGATATTGATACCTTGTGTCCAGTATAAAATAGAGTAGGTGGGGTATCAGTTGATACCCGAGTCTAAGATGGAGGGAACTGATGCTAAGTCACCAGTCAGTGCTTGGCTGCAGGGTTAGAAGGGTAGTTAGTTGTAGTCAGTTGGATGTTTGTCAGTTTAGTATATATCATTAGTTGATATATTAATACCAGTTAGTATTTTTATGTATAACAGTTAGTTCATAGTATAATCTCGGGTTACCTGAGGTCATAAGTATCAGTTCAAATATATTCATATTAGTATGTAATATCATTAGCATTTTAGTTAGAATTCTAGTTGGTGATTGTTATATTAGCTAAGTTAGTTAATTAGTTAGTGCATTAAATCATATATGTTATTGATAGTCAATTATATATATAGGGTGTGAGGTATTTAGATACCTAGTTATTGGGTAACTAGTGTGGTGTCAGTCATGTAAGGTAGTGATACTTAGCTAGGGTAGTATTGGATAATTAGTATATCTATAATTTATATTTTCTTAGCAAGATAGTTAGCAACTATTACCTCCTAGGTAATGGCTTAGAAACTAACCCAAGACCTAGTTGGACATAGAAATAACCTAGAATGCATTTTTTGACTCATGTTAGCATTTTATTTCTTTTTCACACCATTAACCTAATATTTTCTAAAATAGGATTGTGTGACACCATCTTGGGCATCGAGAGACACACCTTGCTCAGGACCAGAGGCGAGTACATCTCTCTGTTGGTTTTTATTTCATGATAGTGTATCTATCGCATGTTCTAGAACTGTATACTTGATTCTGACACAGTGGTTACACAGAATGGTACTTAATGGATCATGTCAGGAGATGTTATCCCCTACCGTGTTCAGTGGGTACTTTTTCACATGTATTTTATCGTGCGTATCGGGTATTGATTATCGTGTACTTCGTGTTCACACACTGCTCGTATTCAGTGTGCCCATATTCGTGTTCGTAACATCTCGTGATTGGATCCATTAGTATTGGTTGGGGATGGGGAGTAGGAGTTGGTTATGTGATCAAACCCAAGTGTATTTGTGTACATATCGATTACATATCATACGTGTAATCGAGTTACCATATTGTATTCGTGTTCAACCCAAACCGATCACATAATGAACTAATACTCTATGTCACATTAGTTAGCTTTATCTATTTTTTATTTCAATTGCAGTTATTCATATGTTCTGTTCTTCATTCCAGTACATTATATGTTCACTCTAGTTCATTCCATTTCTTATGGCTCGTTATCATGTATCATTTTCTATTATATGTTATATATAGTGGATTATGTATTTGGAATTGCTTTCAGAGGTATGTACTTCGCTCCAATCCTGGCTGGATATATTTTTCAGATGATTGGCTTGTGGACTAGTATCCCACCTACTATGGACCACAGGACAGCGTACCATTAGAGGATACTCCTTTAGAGCAGGAGGACCTAATACCAGATGCAGAGTAGGCTTAGACTTATTGTTTAGACTTATATTAGACTTTTATTGAGGCTTTTGGCATGTATATATTTTATTATGGACTTGTGATTGTATTGTGATTCCTATTTCATCTTCCGTATTCCATATCGTGATTTATCTTCCTTAGTTTGACATTGTGATTGAGTATCATTAACATTTACCATATTGTTTCTTCGTTGGAGTTGAGATAACATTGACATATATATATATATATATATATATATATATATATATATATATATATATATATATATATATATATATATATTGTATGAGATGTTTAGATAGTATGGTTGACCTAGACAACGTTCTACCGCCGATGCTGCGACGTAGAATGGACGTTGCTCACTACTCGTGCCCTTATTCCGGGTGTGGGTCATAACAGAACCCCAAACAACAAAGTACCACAAGAAAGCCCAACTTAAGAACTAAAACTAGCATGCAAAACAAGCATAAGATATTAAGACAGTTTAAACATAAATGGAGTTAGTATAAGTAAACGTGCAGGTTTAAATAAATAAAAAAGTGCATAGACAGGACATGACTAGCAATCAATCAATCACGGCCAAGCATGTCTTTTGGCTTTCTAATCATTAACTAACTAGGGTTATCATAATCCTAATTACTATCACATGCAATTTGAAAATTTTATACAGCCACATACCCTACAATATATCTGGATTATCCAGACGTAAGGATTACATAATATAATTAACATATATAGATATATTTACTTGTAATGCAACACTCGACGGTATGCTAGAAGTGTGCCCCTCTCGGCAGAGAGCTCAAAATCCACATGTGTCGCTAGGATGTCGGGATTGCATGTAGCCAAAAAAAATTCCTAAATGATTCTAGGTATCAAATCTAGTTCATTAACCTGATCTGTTTAATCAAGATTCTCGACCATGGTGCTCGAGAATCGGCCTTAGGCATGATGCAAGGTTGGAAAATAGCTTGACAGGCACAATCAGAAATTCAACCATGGGAATAACAGGTCATGCAATACAAGTGCTACTAATAGCCTAGATTAGGACAATGTAAGAATCTCGAGTCATGAGTGCGCTGCGTCGAGCCACTATCAGGAATATCAATATAGTATTTATATAAACATGGACATAAAATCCCAAGCTTTATTACAAGCACTAACACAAGGTAAAGGCAAACAAACATTATGTACATTATCCCAAGGTTAAGTTAGGAAAGCAAACAATTGAAGAATATATCAACAATTGACAAAATAATCAAATATGTAAAATTATACAAAACTAGATTTTGATAAATTTAGAAAATTGGGCATAAATCTCTCATCCAAACTCCAAATGAGGCAATTTAGAAAGATTCGAAAAGCCAAGGCAAAGATCTACAACTTTCATGTTTGAGTTTTACGAGATTCAAACTAAATCAGGGTTAAAATCAAGTCTGAAGTTGCCGCATGGAATGCTTGGCGAATGGAATTCTATGCGCATGAGATTCTTGACGCATGAAATGCTTGGCGCATGGGATTCTTCTTCTGGCACATGAAAATCCATGCGCACAGGCAAAATAAAGCGCATGAACTGCTCGTCGTCTCCAATACCGCTGGTCCGAAGACTATGGGGATTCCTGAATTGTTTGGGTCATAAAACCTTCAATTTAACTCCAAATTAAGTTATTCAAAACTCAAAATCATACAAGATTTAATGATGTATCACATGGAACTACTAGTTTTCGAAAGTAACTAGTTTTATTAGATCAAAACCAAGAAATACTCATGGAAACCCTAACTTAGAAATGTAAATCTACTGCATTCAAGCCATCAAATCCAAAAATGTTAAGTACTAAACATGTAGAGGAGGTCGTGGAGCTTAACATAGACTAATAAAATATAAGAAAACCATAAGATTTAAAATATATAAGCTCTTCATGGTTGGCAAGATAAACTTACATAAACCCACTACTACCAAAGTCCCAAAACCCATGGCCAACCTAGGCTCAAGCGCACGGCTTGAAAGAGGAGAGGTAAGAAGAAAATGAAAAGAGAAAAAAAGTAAAAAAAAATGAAGAAGAGAGGAGTCTATATAGCAAGGGTGACTTACACTATTCATAATCTAGAAATTAACCAAAAGCATTTCAGAAATCGTATAGGAAATAATATGACAACAATTGTACGCGTATCTTGGATACGAATACGAAAATAGTGAGACGAGTCTCACAGTAACCCCCCTTCAATTGTACGCGTATCTTGACTTATAAATATCATATCATACATGAGACTTCCTACAGCTGAAGCATATGGAACTCATTTCATATCTTGCTTTTCATCCTCGGTAGATAGACACAGCTCCTTAGAAAATTTAAAGTAAGCTATAAGGTTTTTGCTTACTTTCTTCGACCCGTCCATCCCACATGATGAATATACTTTTTTTTGGACAAATATAGCAACTTTGGCTCTCTCTCTCTTTCTCTCTCCCCCACCTCTCTCTTGTCACGCCCCAATATCTTGCAAGATCGGACGTCCCCGCTATATGCGAATCACCGTGACAGCACTCCCGCAGGACTATCGTTCCCATTAGGACGTGATATTGTACGAACACAAGTTATGCCCGCACAAGGCCAAGGTCTAAACAGGCAGTGAAATAACTAATCCACAGAGTCACACAGATAGTTTCCAATGTAACTAATATTTGAACGACACGAGTAAATGGGCGTTCGATAATTAGTTCACAAAGTCGATATAGCTGAAGTATAAAATGAACACAAGTATGATACAAAAATAAGCACTTTATTGATAATAAAATAAGGTTACAAGTGGCGCTAGGCCGAGATTATAAGTCGTTCAAACTATTTCTCTCTCGAAGCAATAAAAGCGTGACAAGCGGCTTACAATATGTGATATTCCAACATTATGTCATGTATATGTTCTGAAGCTCCGAACGCAACACTCCGAGGCTCCGGAGTGAACTCCATGCCTTAGCGCGCACGAGGGGATACTCCGCATCGAATGAGGTTCTCCTGCATTCTGCAGGCAACCTGGTGGGTTATCAGTATATTGAATGCACTGGTGGTGAGGATTCACGCCCGCTCAACAAATCCAAAAATGTTATATAAGTTTCGTTCACCATCTATTAATTTTTTTTTTCTAGTCTTGCCTTAGGATCATTTTTATGGCATAAGATGCAAGCCTAACTCGTGTGGCAGTGCGTCGTACAATATATAAGAGTAACAAGGCAAAACTTACCAACTTACCCTTAGTCATTCTATGTCCAAGTATAAATCAAGTTAAACCAAGCTCGAATATATGTAAGGAAATCCAATTACATGCATAAGGAAACACAAGTTCCACGGACATATTTTCTAACTCAGGTGAACGATATATTCAGATTTGTGATACTCAGATAACTTTGTTACTCAGGTCATTCAAATACATGATACTCATGCCATTCAAGTATTTTATATATAGATTACTTATTTCTATACAATGACTCGCACGCGGATTGCGGCAATCGAGCTTAACTTAATTTATACGAACAGAAGTCGCTGGCCTACAAGCCATTATGGACAGTAGTCTGGGCGGACGACGGTCGTGGCGGCGCGGGTAGCGAGCCCCACTGCGAGCGGCCGCCTCCCCCGTGCTGATGTTGCTAGCTGACTACACGAGTTCCAGCCTAGGTCGACACGGGCCCGGTGCTCTTAACGGTCGTTCGTAGGAACTATACTGACCTTGTGCACAAGTTGTCCATGATGATACAAGTCTCTTTTATTTGTTCTTATTCACTTATATTTTTACTTCTTGTTCTTAAACGACGATGGTAGTAGCGCGACACGAGCCGCTACGAGCCGACCCGAACGATGATGGTTGTAACGCGGTATGAGCCTGCTACGAGCCACCCCAAAGGACGATGGTGGTAGCGCGGCACGAGCCCGCTATGAGCCATCCCGAGCGATTCTTGTTCTTCATTACTTATAAGTGCAGTGCAGTTCAGTTCATTTACTTGATATTTCCATTACTTTCTTATCATTTTTTCCAATCTTTTATTATACAGTTCTCGGTACGAGATCCCGCCTTGGCGAGCTTATGATCTCGAAGCTATTTCATGTTTCTGTTACTTGGCTCAGAAACGACTATTTTGATAGTCTTCCTACCTAAACTAGATAATGCAAGACATGTATGATGTTACTTGATCGTGGCATGAATTTACGTGATGAGCATTGAAACAATACAAGCGAGTTCTAGTTAGCACGTAAATAAGGCAATCATTGCATCAATATGAAACATAAGCATTATAAGAAATGTGCGACATACTCTAATAGAAACATAAGTAGATACACTAGCACGGTCTAAGGAGTAGTACGAGGAACCATCTATAATCCAAGTTTTATTTTCATGTTCTGCACAAGCAATACAAGATGGGATTATTCCCTTAGCTAGGTGCGTTGACTTCTTTTTATTAGCATGCAATAGGTGATTTTTCTAGCGACTAGCATGTATCGTCCATATTTTATGTGTGTAGGATAAGCAAAGACAGGTTCATCGTAGCCACCCACCTTAGCGATGATTCGCATTGGCCAAGTGATACTCCGAGCGTGCCTTTGAAAGTCTAAGTCTGAACTCCTAAAGGGCCAAGTATGAATTTCTTTGCATCAAACGACTCGTCTCACTGAGCAAGGCGGGACGGGTCATCGCACTCTTGTCATTTCAATCGGCTATCCGCATTGATGCAGAGCGGGTCGTTACATCTCTCTCTCTCTCTCTCTCGATTGATATCCATCTAAGGAATAGTCATCACTGGGCCAAAATCCTTCAAATAGAAGGTCAACCCCAGTTGGCACTTTAACTCTACTATCCGGGTAGAATTTTGCCCCACCAATAACATATCATCGACCTAGAAAAATAAAATAATAAAATTATCCTCGATAAAGTGTTTCACAAACACACAATGGTCCGATATCATACGTGCATAACTATGCTCATGCATAAATTACTTGAACTTTATGTACTACTACCATGAAACATGCTTCATACCATACACTCTTCTTCAATTGGCAGACTAAATGTGACTTGGCCTTCTCACAAAATCCCTCGGACTGCTCCACATATAATTCTGCCTCTAAATTACCATAGAGAAGTATCGTCTTTACATCCTTCTGCTCAATATCTAAATTTAAAACTGGCTACTAAAGCTAGCACCACCTGGATAGATGATAACTTGACGACCAGCGAGAATATTTCATCAAAATCTAAGCTATTCTGTTGACTGTAGTCTTTGACTACCAGCCCCGCTTTGTATCAAGAATGAGTAACATCTTATGCATGTTCACTCTGAACACCAATCGATTCTTCAAATCTTTATTTCTGTTTGATAACCGTACCAGCTCATATGTGAAGTTTGTCTCTGGAAAATTTATCTCCTCATGCATTGCCTGCATCCACTCCTGCTTGTATTCATCTTCCATCGTCTCTGAGAAGCTTTCGGGTTCTTCTCGTTAGTCAGTAGCATATAATCATTTGGTGACTACCTCATGTATATATGGTCGACGCTCTCTCATATTCCTTCTCTATATAACCTTTGGTGTTGGCTGTGTACCGACAACCTCATTTCCTTCAGAAACTGTCCTGCCGATATGCTTATCCTCCTGAGGGTCATCCTGATCATCATCAGGAAGCTGATAACCAAGGTTGGAAGCAACTCTATGTACTCGGTCCCCCATAACTGAATTATTTGTATTGTCCTCTAAAAATAGATCAAAGCGTGATACTCTAACTCAGGCAAATCCTCAGCCTCAGAAGGAATCTCGGAATCCTAAGTGTTGGCCATAGTCTGATTCTCGACGAATACCATATTCCTGCTTCTGTAAAGCTTTTCTTCCACTGGGTAATAGAGTTTATACTTAAACTCATCCCGGCCATAGCCGACAAAGACACACTTCTTAGTCTTTGGATCAAGTTTGGACCTCTCGTCCTTCGATACATACACGAATGCCTTACACCCAAACACCTGAAGGAGACAGCATGATGGCTCTTTGTCGTACATGCTTTATCAAGCATATCACCCTAAAATTGAGCAATAGGAAATATTAATAATATAAGTTGCTATTTTGAAAATCTAACCCCAATAACTGTCTGGTAAGTTTACTTCTGAGAACAAATAATGTACCCTCTCCATCAGTGTCATCTTCATAAGCTCCACTACACTATTGAGCTGAGGTGTCTATGACGGAGACTTATGGTGTTGTATCCCACTATTTTTAATAAGCAATAAAGGGACCAATGTATTCATTACCATCATCGAACCGAATATATTTTAACTTCTTGCCTGTCTACCTTTCAACGGAGGCATAAAACTCCTTGAAGTAGACAACACCTGATCTTTGATTTTTATAACATAGACCCAAATTTTTTTCAACAATCATCTATTAAAATTACAAAATAAGAAGCATCACCAATAAATTTTACCTTCATTGGACATCAGACGTCCGAGTGAATCAACTCAAGAAATGTCGGCTTCTTTGAAGCTGGATGACTTTGGAAAGACACCATATCTTTCTTTGCAGTCATGCAGTGCATTCATCTCTCCAATTTTGTAGACTTTAACCCCAAAATTACTTTCTTGTTCAATAAATAGTTCATTCCTTTCTTATTTATATTGCTAAGTCGCTTGTGCCACAACTAGGTAGACACATCACTGACTACGTTCACCTCATGTGTCCCCTATTTGCTCCATTCCATATAGTAGATACTGAATTTTTTGCTTCCTTTGGCTATCATCAACGAACCTTTAGAAAGCTTTTACTGATAGTTCCCAAAGAGATTGAAGAATCCATCATCATCTAAACTTCCAACCGACACCAGGTTAAAACGGATATCGGGGACAAGATGAACATCTTTGAGCGCAAGAGTTTCTCTTGTATTTGTCTTTAAATGCACATCTCTTATAGCAACAGCCTTTGACACATTCTCGTTTCCTATGTTCAATACTCCACAGACTCTTGTTGTGTATGTGACAAATAATGTCCTATTGTGAGATATATGCGCTGAAGTCCCTGAGTCCACCAGCCAAGAATTTTTATCACTAGCGAGGTTCATGATCACCTCATCACCGAAAATAAAGACATCGTCTTTATGTGCTGAGATCGCCGCTATTGTGTTCTTTCTCTCTCTCTCTCTCTCTCTCTCTCTCTCTCTCTCTCTCAAGCGAAATAATTTTGCTTGTTGTATCCCTTCTCGCTATAATGGTAACACTCGGATTTCTCTTACTGACTCTTGGACTTGCTTCTTCTCTTGTTACTGTCACCATTCGGACCCTTGTTTTTACTCCTGCCTCAGATCTCTGAAATAAGTGTCTCTAAATAGGATATGGATGAAGTACCTTGAGATTTTTTTGTATCTCTTTATTTAAATTCCAGCATTTGATGAACTCTAGACTAACCATGCCTTCTGGAGAAGAAGCGATTATGGATACTCGTATGGTCTCTTACGAGTCTGTCAACATACATAGCAACCAAAGTCCTTGTACTTCATTGTTGAACTTCACTCTCATTGAGGATAATTGGTCAACCACTTCGTGGAACTTACTCAAGTGATCCGTATTGGACGAACCATCCATGAACCTAATATCCATAATCTGTCGGATCAAGAGAAATTTGTCTCCTCCCATAATGTCCTTGCAAGCTCAATATTGGCTATGTGATTATATATATTTTCGTCCATAAACTGCTTAATATACCCACACACTTATATATGCTTAAAATTATATTCCTCGTCGAATTTATCATTGAACTTCTAGGAAGCAAATACCGAAATATGTAGATTCTTGACGAACAATAAATCTTTCATCTTGCTCTACCAATAGTGATAATTAGAACCATTTAGGTTTACCATTCGCACTGTCTTCGCATGCATCTCTTCTACTTTGTTTGATTGTCAACTTCAGACACCTAACAACCTTTGCCCTGATACTACTCTGATACCACTCTTTCGGAAACGAAACACGAAAATCGTTCCCCCAAACCAAGAGACTATAAAAGAACCCAAGAAAAATACATAACTAATATGTCTAAATCACAAATCAAAGCCAAATGAAAACACAAAGATATTTACATAAAAAATTCTGACGGAAAAATATAGGACGATCAAAGTCCAACCCGAAAAAAATCTTCACTAATAAAATAAGAAAATACGCCGACTCCTTACAAATTTCTCCTCCAATCTATACAGATCACTGTAACCTTCATAGATGGAAATAGATTACAATAGTATGAAAATATTACCGGAGACGATAAGACGAGGAGAAACTAATAGATGATCTCCTCGAATTAATGTTCTCTCAGAAACAATCCCGCAAATCTTCGAATCTCTCTCTTCCTCTCTTACAAAATTACAATTTGAGAAAACTCTCATTTTGATCTCACAATTAAAGATGATAATGGATTAAGGTTAAAAAAGACATATTTAAAGTCGTCCTAATTCTCCATTCATCTTGACCGTTGATATTGATCCAACGACATTGATAAAACATCTAATTTTGGGTTCAGTCCCGACACTGGTATACCGACGGTATACCACAAAAATGTCATTTCGAATCAAAATCTATTCTGAAACAAATTTCTCTCAAGCAGATATATCGTTGGTACACCAGTAGTGGTATACCGACGGTATATCGTTGATACTGAAATTGATGTTTTCATAAAGCTTCTGATACGCGTACAAATCGAGCTACCTTTGCCGCCTTCGACTTACAAAATTTTTCCGACACAAATGATTTGTCGTACTTCGAATTGTTCTCCACATAGGTTAGAAATTCTACCCAACACCAACACGTAATTGTTGAAGTTAGATCACATCATGATTCTGTAATCTTCACTAACAATGATGCCAAAGTCTGTCTTGAACAACTTTAGCAAAACTTGTTTATAGATCTACAATTCTAAACCCAAGCTCCCATTCTAAATAAACCCTTCTCTAGTACCATTAAGCTGAGCAATCATATTAGAAGCATAGCAAATGCTAGCTACGAAGCCTTCAAAGTCAACATCTCCAACAGTATCAGAATACCTATAGTAGGAGCTAGTCCTGGGTAATTACACTAAAAAAAACCCCGATATTTAGGTGTCCACCACTATAACTTAGTTATTGTTGTAATTTTCTTATATCCACTTTCAAAAAAATATTGAATATCCATAGATATTGCCACGGATAGCATGCATTGTTATAGCTTTATTACACGTTTTAGATATCTGACCAACTTTATTATTAATACATGATCATTAACACTTTGCTATTTTAAACTTTTTTGATTATGTATGAGGAAGAAAAGTGCAAATAATTTTGGGTTTACGAGCAAAATTGTCCAAATTTGCTCGCATGCTTTAAGTGACTAGTTATTTGTAAGAACTTGAAAACTGAAAGATATTTAAATGCAAATTAACCATGTTCACCATTTATATATATAGGACACATTGAGAGAGAAGACCGAGAGAATCAACGTCTTCTTACAAGAACCTGTCTTTATTTCTTCTTCCTCTCCTCTCTCCTTTTCTTCTTTCTTCTTTCCTCTTTCTTCCACTCTTTGTACATTTACTTTAGGAAAGGAATGGGGAAATAAGTGGCTCCAGTTTCTCAAACAACACTCAATTCTCAGTCACATGTATCAAGTAAGTAGCTATACTTAGTATGTAACATCTAGTACTCTTCATGTTGGCAAGATTTACTTTGATGCTTAATTATATGCTCAACCTGTCTACCTATATACACAAAGGATTGGTTTTATGAAAATTATTGAGCTTGTAGTAGTAGTAATCTCTCAGTATATTTCAGGCTTTATATGCTCAACTTGTCTACATATACACAAAAGATTGGTTTTATGAAACTTACTGAGCTTCTTGTAGTAGTAGTAGTAGTAGTAATCTCTCAATATATTTTCAGGCTTTCTTGTGCAAGGAAGACATCGATCGTCAATCTATATATATGGAGGAGCCATCAGCTGATTGGTTCTCGGATTCCGTAAGGATAATTGAGAATATATATATATATATTGGTACAATTTTATAGTTTTTAAAGTTTGATGAGAAGTTTGTGATTGATCATATATGTAGGTGATGGAGGATCCTCTCTCAATCCATCAATGGGACTTGGGTTCGATAGACCAAATGATGAGCACCCAAAACGTGTGGGAGAACATCCAGCATTCCCTCTCGTCGGGGAGCTACGCTCCGTCGAGCATCAGCGGTTCGTCCGCGGAGTCGACTCACACCGAGAGGCCTAATTCAAGCAGCTTGAAATCTTCCTGCAAGCTCAAGTCAACAACCATGGCGAAAGAATATTCTTCTAGTTCTTCACCGAGGATCCTTTGTTTTGGCAACAACCAAGATTCGCCTAGCGACGAGTCCAACTTGAATGGGAACTACTTGATCGGCAGGAAGAGGACCCACCTTGAGAGAGGGGCTGCGGAAGGAAAATTGGCCATGGGAGGTGGGGCTAAGCGACCTTCCTATAACCAAGACCATATAATGGCCGAGAGGAAGAGGAGGGAGAAGCTCAGCATGAGGTTCATAGCATTATCAGCCATGGTCCCCGACTTAAAGAAGGTACGACAAAATTCTCACTGACACTCAATTGATGCATGCAATGCCCATGTTCCCCAAGGGTTAGAGTAGACCTGTCAATTGGACAGAACAGTTCCGTCAGACACGTGTTCGGTACACGAGTTCGGTCCAAAAATTTGTTCCATATGTCAGTCCGATTAATTTGGATCCGAACTGACCTAACACAGTATATCAGAAACGTGTTGGACCTTATATCTTAGTTCATAAGAAGTGTCCACCATATTTTGGGCCACGTGTCGGACTGAAATAAGATTTTAACCTTTAGGTCCAATCCTGTTCGATACAGTGAATGGATCCGAGAGGCTCGGTCCGGACCATCCGAATTTCGTGTCGGATCAGTCTGATCAAGCCCACTTGACAACTCTATATTAGAGAGACGCAAATGCGGACAGCATCTATCAGATGACGCCATAAAGAAAATAACTACCACACCTGCTATGCATGACCAATCAAGAACAAACCCTTATTTTGTGGTGGCTATAGCCGCCACTACAAGTTCTAATATTTTATATAATGAAAAGATTGTAATTCAATTCTCCCTTGCTCAAAGAGTCGGTCGGCCCATTAATTACACTTCTCAGGAGAAAGTTACAACATAGAATGAGCTCATTCAATACCCCAAACTAGAAAGTGCACTCACCAAGTAGATTGCATATCGTCTGACGTAACGATCTTCCTAACAAAGTTAGACGACACTATTCAGAAAACATTTTCTCTGTGCAAGACCTAAGTCGTATATCTCTTAGAATGGTGCAGTTTCCTTGAACCCTAAGAAGATTATCAAATTAAGAATCCCCTTAGCCTCCTAGTTACAGTATGGACTAAGAAAACCCTACCTTAATTTCTAAGCTACCCCCAATAAATATGTGCCTGTGAAATCCAATCAAAAATCGACCAAAAATAGTCCAAAAACTTATTGATTCCGTCAGAACCAGAATTCTGGTTCCCCCAATCAGAACTTTAGTTTGTGAATACTATGCATACTGGAAAAATTGATATACCGGTCGGCCTAGAACTAGTATATATCGGCTCTGCAGTTTTTGACTGAAAATTATGCCTGATTGTGTTGATAGCACCGTCATTTCTTTGTGAGGCCTCTGCCACCGACTTCAAGATGCTCTAGACTTCTTATCCACCCTCGATCCAGCTAGACTTCCAACACGTAGTTGTCGCATATCAAACATGTATATAACACAGTACGGACACTCCAAAATACTCTTTAACTATATTGTATCATATATTATTCGTCTATACTGTTGGGAACGAAATGAGGAAACCGTTTTCCAAACCAGAGAGTACCTGCAAGAGAACCGAACAAAACGTCTAAATCAAAAAATACCAAACACAAATCGCAGACACAGAGATTTTTACGTGAAAAATTCAGATGGAAAAAAACCACGGGACGATCGGAGTCCAATCCTGAAGAATCTCCACTAATGGAATAAAGAGATTACACCATCTACAAGCTTCTCATCGATCTAACACGGATCACCGCAACTCTTTGGAACAGAAAATAGATTACAACCACGAAGAAAAAAGACAATGAGAAATACCTCAAATTGATCTCCTTCTCCGAAACGGCCTCTAATCCTTCTTTCTCCTCTTAAAACTTACAATGGCAATCTTGCCACATTTTTTTCTCTCACTTTGTTGTATATTGTATGAACCTTTTTATAAACCCTTACATGAATTAGAATTTCCATATGAAAATCTATATATGGAAGCCAAAAATATTTATGGAAATTCAATTACATTCAATCATATATTTAATGGAAATCAAATCATAAATTAGCTTACCATAAATTGAAAATCCAATTATATGGAAAGTTTATATATGAAAGATGCAATCATAAATATATAATTAAAGTCAAAGATGAAAATCCAATATAATATTTGCTTACCAAAAATGTTCCAATACACGGCGCTCGATGCACTTTTTGATTTTTTGGCGCTCCTCGCACTCCGGGATATTCTCCACATAGGTTAGGAACCCCACCCACTTCAACAAATCTTCCCCTTCAGTACTATGTGGAAGGGGTCGTCCTCCCAACGATCCGCCTGCAGTACTCAAACTTTTCCTTTGGAATAATCTTTGTGAGTACATGTCTGCTCCGTTGTCATCTGTATGAATATTCTCAAGAGTCGCTTCCTTCTTTTCCACAACATTTCTTATCCAATAATACCGGTTCTCAATGTGCTTGGACCGGCTATGAAATGTCTAATTCTTCAAAAGGTGAATAACACTCTGATTATCGCAAAGCAAAGGATACTGCTCTTGCTTTAGCCCAATTTTCTACAACAACTTCTTCATCCACAATAACTCCTTGCAAGCCTCTGTCGTCGCAATGTACTCTGACTCTGTCATCGATAAGGCAACACACTTCTGCAATCGCGACTACCACGATACTGCTCCTCCAGCAAACATTATCACATAGCCTGAAGTCAATCGCCTCGTGTCTACTTCTCCAGCCATATCAGCGTCGGTATACCTAACAAGCTTCGGCTCGTAACCACCAAAAGAAAGTCTCTAATCGGCAGTGGCCTGAAGATATTATAGAATCCACTTAACCCTACTCTAATGTACCCTTCTATGATTGGAAGTATACCTGCTAACTGTGCCAACTGCGTGAGCGATGTCTGGCCTCGTACACACCATAACATACATAAGACTCCCCATAGCTGAGGCATATGGAACCCGCTCCATATCTTTCTTCTCGTCCTCGGTAGATGGACATTGTTCCTCAGTGAACTTAAAGTGAGCCGCAAGGGGGTTACTCACTTTCTTCGACCCGTCCATCCCGAAACGCTGAAGTACCCAGTGAATGTACTTCTTTTGGGACAAGTGTAGCATCTTGGACTCTCTCTCTCTCCCTCTCTCTCTCTCTCTCTCCCTCTCTCTCTCGGCTGATCTTCATCCCAAGAATAGTCTTCGCTGCACCCAAATCCTTCATAGAGAAGGTCGTACACAGTTGGTGCTTCAACTCCGCTATCCTAGTGCTATTCTGACCCACCAGTAGCATATCATCAACATAGAGCAGTAAAATGATAAAATCCTCCTCGGCAAAGTACCTCACAAATACACAGTGGTCTGACGTCGTCCGTGCGTAACCATGCTCCCCCATAAACGACTCGAACTTCCTATACCACTGCCTCGGAGCCTGCTTTAGACCATATTAGCTCTTCCTCAATTGGCAGACCAAGTGTGACTTGTCCTTCTCACAGAATCCCTCTGGCTGCTCCATGTACAACTCTTCCTCAAGATCACCGTGGAGGAATGTCGTTTTTACGTTCATTTGCTCGACCTCCAAGTCAAAATTGGCTGTCAATCCTAGCACCACCCAATTAGACGACTGCTTGACGACTGACAAAAAGATCTTATCATAATCTACACATTTTTGCTGACCGTAGCCTTTAACTACCAGCTACACTTTGTATCGAGGTCGAGTAGCATCATCTGTGTGCTTCACTCTGAACACCCATCGATTCTTCAAAGCCTTCTTGCTCTTTGGCAACCGTACCACATTATAAGTAGAGTTTGCCTCCAAGGAATCCATCTCCTCATGTATGGCCTTCATCCACTCCTATCTATGTTCGTCTTCCATAGCCTCTACAAAACTTTCGGGTTCTCCACCGTTAGTCAGTAGCACATAGTCACCAGTTGAGTATCTCGTAGATGGTCGACGCTCTCTATCGCTCCTCCTTAATGGAACCACTAGTGCTGGTTGTATACCAACAGCCTCCTTCTCAGGAACTGCCTCCTCGGCATGCTCATCCTCCTGAAGATCACCCTGACCACCATCAATAGGCTGATGATCAAGATTGGGAGCAACTTCATGTACTGGCTCTCCCATAATTGGATCATCTGCGATGTCCTTTGGAGACTGCTTGAAGCAAAATGACTCTAACTCAGGCAATTCCTCAGCCTCAGAAGGCATGTCGGAATCCTGAGTGTTGGTCATGGTCTGATCCTCGACAAATACCACGTCCATGCTTTTGTAGAGCTTTCTTTCCACTGGGTCGTAGATTATATAGCCAAACTCATTCCGACCATAACCGACAAAGACGCACCGTTTCATCTTCGGCTCAAGTTTGGATCTCTCGTCCTTCGATACATGAACGAAGGCCTCACAACCAAACACTCGCAGGTGATTGTATGACTGCTTTTTGTTGTACCATACTTTGTCAAGCACATCACCCTGCAAAGGAGCACTAGGAGATAAATTAATAATATAAGCAGTTGTGTAAAGAGCCTCACCCCAATAGCTGTCCAGCAAGTTTGCTTCTGACAGCAAATATCGTACCCTCTCCATCAGTGTCATGTTCATCCGCTCCGCTGCACCATTGAGCTGAGGTATCTTTAGCGGAGTCTTCTGGTGTCATATCATTTGCTCTCTAGAACAATCATCAATAAAAGTTACAAAGTAAGAGGCACCATCAATGGATTTTACCTTCATAGGACCGCAGACATCCGAGTGAATCAACTCGAGCAACGCCGGCTTCCTTGAACTTAGGTGACTTTGGAAAGATACCATATTTTGCTTCCCCGTCAAATAGTGTGTGCACCTCTCCAGCTTTGTATACTTGAGTTATGGAATCACCTTCTTGTTCACCAAGTAGCTCATCATCTTCTCGCTAATATGGCTGAGCCGCCTGTTCCACAACTCGGTAGACGCATCAGTAGCTGCGTTCACCTCATGTTCCCCTGTGTGCTCCCTTCCGTATAGTAGAGTCCGGACCTCTTGCTTCCTCTAGCAATCACCATCGAATCTCTGGAAAGCTTCCACTAACTGTTCCCGAAGAGATTGAAGAAACCCTCGTCATCCAACCTTCCAACTGACACCAGGTTGAAACGGATATCAAGGACATGACGAATATCTTTTAGAATAAGAACTGCACCCATCTTTGTCCTCAAATACACATCTCCAATGGCAACTGCCTTTGACACATCTCCATTGCCCATCTTCAACACTCCACAGTCGTTTGTTGTGTAAGTAGCAAATAGTACCATGTTGTGAGATACGTGTGCTGAAGCACCTGAGTCCACAAGCCAAGAGTTTTTATCGCAGGTGAGGTTCATAACTACCGCATCACCTACATTGATCAGATCGTCTCCATTTGCCGAGGTCGCCGCTGTAGTGTTCGCGCCCTGC
The DNA here is from genome assembly GCA_036927795.1 of Iris macrosiphon. Lineage (NCBI taxonomy): Eukaryota > Viridiplantae > Streptophyta > Magnoliopsida > Asparagales > Iridaceae > Iris > Iris macrosiphon. The sequence continues at coordinate 117,630,255 of JAYESA010000016.1, read as the reverse complement.
TTCCCCTTGTCGTCCTTCTTCTCTCTTTTTCAAGTGAAACAGTTCTGCTTGATATGGCCCTTCTTGCCATAATGGTAACACTTTGAGTCCTCGAACCGACCCTTGGAACTTTTTTTGCTTTTGTCTCTACCACCGTCTGGACCCCTGCTTTTATCCCTTCCACGACTCTCTAAAACAAGCGCCTCTGAGTGGGATGTGGATGAAGTGCCCTGAGAATGTCTCTGCATCTCTTCATTAAGTACCTAGCTCTTGGAAAACTCCAGACTAACTACGCCTTTCGGAGCAGAAGCGATCATAGATACTCGTACGGTCTTCCACGAGTCTGGTAATGTACACAGTAACCAAAGTCCCTAAACCTCGTCGTCGAACTTGACTTCCATCGAGAATAGCTGGTCAACCACGTCCTAAAACTCACACAAATGATCCGTAATGGGCGCCCCATCTTTGTACCGCAGACCCATCATCATCCGGATCAGGAACAATTTATTTACCCCGGTCTTCTTCGCATACAAAGATTCCAGCTTATCCCGCAGTATCCTCGTGTGCTCAATACTGGAAACGTGGTTGTACACGTTCTCGTCAACAAACTTTCTGATGTACTCATACATCTGTATATGCTCGAACTTTCAGTCCTCTCCGAATTTGTCATTGGATCTCTCGGAAGCAAATACCGGCAGATGCAGCTTCTTGACAAATAGCAGACCCTTCATCATGTTCCTCCAGTAGTGATAGTTGGTACCGTTCAGGTTTACCATGCGCACCAGCTTCGCATCCATCTCTCCTCCCTGATTTACCTGTCAACTCCTGACACCCTTCTGAAATTTCAGAACCTGGCTCTGATACCACACTGTTGGGAACGAAACATGAAATCTATTTCCTAAACCTGATAGTACTTGTGAGAGAACCGCGAGCAAAATACACAAACCAAAAAATACCAAACATAAATCGCAGACACAGAGATTTTTACGTGGAAAATTCAGATAAAAAAAACACGGGGTGATCGGAGTCCAACCCTGGAGAACCTCCACTAATGGAATAAAGATATTACACCCTCTACAAGCTACTAACCGATCCAACACGGATCACCGCAACTCTTTGGAACAGAAAATAGATTACAACCACGAAGAAAAAATACAATGAGAAATACCCCAAATTGATCTTCTTCTTCGAAACGGCCTCCAATCCTTCTTTCTCCTCTCCAAAGTTGCAATGGCACTCTTGCCACATTTTTTTCTCTCTCTTTGTTGTATATTGCATGAGCCTTTTTATAAACCCTTGCATGAATTAGAGTTTTTATATAGAAATCTATATATGGAAGCTAAAAATATTTATGGAAATCTAATTACATTCAATCATATATTTAATGAAAATTAAATCATAAATTAACTTGACATAAATTAAAAATTCAATTATATGGAAAGTTAATATATGAAAGCTCCAATCAAAAATATATAATTAAAGTCAAAGATGGAAATCCAATATAATATTTGCTTACCATAAATGTTGCAATACACGGCGCTCGATTCACTTTCCGAGTTTTTTCGACACACGGATGGCGCTCGTCGCACTCCGGAATATTTTTCACATAGGTTGGAAACTCCACCCACTTCAACATATACAACATCGGATATCATTGTTATCATGTTATCTATGAAGTGAAATCTGTGTCATGCCATGTCCATGTGTTGTGCCAGACACATACGCTGACAAAATAGACACTCCAAAATACTCTTAAAAGACATGCCAATATCAATGCCCTTGTCTTCGTTGATCGCATGTCACACATTGTGTCTATCTCGCATAGCCGACTCCAGGAGGAGGCAGTCGCCTAGGACATCTTCCCTCAAGGGGCCTCAATGTTTTAAATTTTTAACCATTGAAAAATAAAATTTAGGTCCTATTAAGACTGCAAGTTCATGAATAGACTATTTTTGTGTTCTTTGAATCTAAAATTGTTATTCTCTTTTCTTTTATAAGTTTTTTTTTAGAAGTTAGAGTTGCTTAATTTATTAGATCTTGGTAATAATTTACGTGTATTCAAGAACTAATTACTTATATTGTATTTTAAATTTGTTGAATTATTTGGATTTTGGATTTGTAAAAAAATTATACAGAGGGATGATGATTTCATTTTGTGGACTTGTGTTGGGTCTCCAAAATGCTGGAGCCGGCCTGCTAGCTCACCAAGGCTCACATTAATTCTGAGTCTGAAATGTTTGTAGATGGACAAGGCTTCAGTTCTTGGGGATGCAATCATGTACATGAAGCAATTGCAGGAGAAGGTGAAGCAACTGGAGGAGATTACCACGAAGGAGAGAAAGTGTCAGCCGTTGGCTAACGAAGATGACCACAACTCTGCTGCTGCTGCTGCTGCTGCTGCTGCTGATGCTGATGAGAACATTCCTGAGATCGAGGCCAGACTATCAGAGAAGAATTTTCTCATAAAGATCCACTGTGAGAACAAAAAGGGAGTACTGGTGAAGGCACTCTCCAATATTGAGGACCTCCACCTCATGGTGATCAACACGAATGTTGCTTCCTTTGTTGACTCTCTTCACATCACAGTGATAGCTCAGGTACTTCAAAATTTAGTTTTTCATGCCTAAGAGCATCTCCAACCCTACTGGGACTCTGGAAGGGGGAAAAAAAAAAGTTGTTATATAGAAATGACAAAATTTTATTTAAAAAATTCTTCTCCAGTACAATTGTCAAGTAGATTATAAAACTTACGTGTCAAAAGTTATAGAAGATATTGTGAAATTGGTTGTCTAATTCTAGACAATACATTTGACAATGTCTCCATTCTTGTCATCAATTATGGATAAAAATATTTAGAAAAAAAAAATTGTCTTCAAAGTTGAAAAAAAATAACTATTTCAACACTTTTGGATTAGAAAATTTTTTTTTACTATATTATCTTTTATAAATATAATATTACCATCTAGAACGGACATTATATAGTGTCTTATGCTACATACGAATTATAACACATTACAAAACAATAGTTTTAGAGAATGCTCTAAAACTTGCAGTTCATCATGTCCACGTCGTGTTGCACACGTGTTTGTCACGGCACAGATCCCATAACATATCAAATATATATATATGTCATGTCCGTGTCTTTGTACATGTAATATTCATGACAGTTCGTAGGAGAAACTTTTGTCAGAAATTCTTTATTTGTTGTCAAATTTCTAGCGAAGAGATGACAAATAACTTGGAAGATTGGTCATGTTGAATTGTTTCTTTCCATTAATTACAGATCGAAGACGGATTCTCCATGACAGCAAAGGATCTGGTGAAGAATATGCGATCAAGATTTAGACAGTACATGTGATTAAAGAAATTGGTGGTGGTGGTTGTTGCCAGCCATTTTCTCAACTGCTATGGGGGAAACCAATGCTACTTGTTGGGTTTAGTGTGAGATCTGCTTCTTCCTGAGCAACAATTTTCTCCTCTCAAATCTCACCATTTCCACATTTTAGTGGATTCTCAAAATAGACCAAGTAACGAATGTTGTTTTTTTCCATCTTAACTCTGTTTAGGGGGGAAGAAAGGAAAAGGTCCAATATGTCCAGTTCGATAAGACTTTGGTACGGATGAAATAAAAATCTCACTTTCTTCTTCTTCTTCTTTTTTGTTTTTTGTTTTTTCCTTTCTGCTTTGCATGAATTTAAGTATGAAAAAAAAGGAAAATTATAAGGGCACTACACTTATTACTTGGGACTAGTCCAATATAATTTTTTCCAAAATTATAAGTTTGTCACTCTTAAAGTTACTTGGGACTAGTCCACACCAAGGTATATAAGTGAACAAAATTTATATTTTAGGCATTTCACCCTCACTTGAAGAAACTCTCATTCTCCAAGTCTAAACCTAAATTTAGAAATTGATAGTTGTGGTCCCAAGTGGAAGAAAATTTTGCTTTGGTGATTGTCCAACGAATATTCTTCCTGTATGTCTTCGACAACATACGATGAATAAGTTTTGCGATTGTCAGAAAAAAATTTAGTTTTTTTTACTATTGTAGGAACAATGCATGAAAATATCTTCGATGACGAAGTCGGATCATCCAATCCATTAAATATGCACTCCGGACGTTCCGAAGAACATGTCGGTTGTTCCGAAGCACGTATGGTACGTAAAACGACAACCCTAATTCGACAGTCATCGTGTAAGGACCGTATAAAATTAGACAGTCCTATGTAAATATAGGACTGTCAATAATTCTACAGTCCTATATAAATATAGGACTGTCAGAATTTCGACAGTCCTATATAAAAGTAGGACTTTCATAATTTTGACAGTCCTATATACAAATAGGACTGTCAAAATAGTGACCGTCCTGGATCTTAAAGACTAAATTATTTGAAGTGTCAATTATAAGAAGTTATTAATTTTTATATTATTTTATATTGGTTATAGGACCAACCTTGTACAGATGTTGTGGTACATCCTGCTATTGGGGTTGATGTGGATCATATATTCTCAACGGATATTCAATTTGCAACCCAGGAAGAAGCATTAGATTGGTGCAGAGAAGTTGGAAGACGACATAACATAGTCATTGTCATTGCAAGATCTATCATATCTCGGCCGGACCGAAAATATGTAGAGCTGGGGTGCGAAAGAGGAGGTGTGTTTAGGGAGCATCATAAAAAAAGGATGTTGTTGAAAAAATAATCCCTAAGAAAAACGTTGGGACGAGAAAATGTGGTTGTCCATTGAAGGTGTTGATTGTAAAAGTAGAAGATGTGAAGTGGATAATCGAAGTTAAGAATGGAAGACACAATCATCCTATTACAGGGACACTTACGGGTCATGCCTACGTGGCACGGTTGAAGGAGGATGAGAGAAAGTTGGTTGAAGAATTGTTCCTTTCCGGAGTTGCACCGAAACAAATTTATTCTGCCGTGCGACAAAAAGAAGATGGGAACAAGTCTACCATGAGGACGATCTATAATAGTTTGGCCAGAGCGAAATTTAAAAGTATAAAAGGAAGAATGGCGATATAGCAAGTATTGAAGTTGCTTGGGGAGCATCACTACGTGGAGTACCATAGAAGACATCCACAAACTTATGAACTTCTTTCGTTGTTTTGGGCTCATCCTGATTGCACACACTTGTCTCGGTCCTTCGCAGACGTGTTGATCCTTGATTGTACATATACGACCAACAAGTTCAAGATGCCTCTTTTTCACGTTGTTGGGTTTACGTCTACGGGAAAAACATTTACAGTCGCTTTTTGTTTTATGAAGAGTGAGACAGTAGAGGATTACACATGGGCGTTGAGGAAACTACAATCCCTTTACATAGGTTACAAAGAGCCCTCTGTTTTTGTTACCGACAGAGAATATGCGCTGATAAATGCTATAGATATTATATTTCCTCATGCGCATAGACTACTATGCACTAGGCATATAAATCGAAATATCCAAGCTCAATGAAAGAGAAGATTTGAAAATATGGACGGTAAAATCGACATGCTTTGCTTCGAAGATTTCTACAGTGATTGGAGTCTTGTATGGCGAGCAAGTACTACAGACAGCTACGACACAGCATGGTACATGTTCCAACAAAAGTAGGAGACGAGTAACCCAACATGCATATCTTATATCAAAGATACTTGGCTAGAACTACATAAAGAGCAATTCGTCTTAGCATGGACGAACATGGTGAAGCATTATGGCACAATCACTACGAACCGGGTCGAAGGATCACACTCAAATTTAAAAAGATATCTACGGTCATCGGTCGGTAATTTTGTCTCCGTTTGGCAATCGATCCATTTGATGATTATTTTTACGGTAAACGAGATTGTAGCATCATTTGAGATGAGCCTTAATATTGCAAAGCATGAATACAAGCATGAACACCTCTTGGATGGTTTAATCCATGTAGTATCTCACAAGTCCTTGGGCTTATTGTTTGAGGAGATTGGTAGGTCGAAGTCGGTGGGTTATGATCCAGAGATTTACGGTTGTTCATATCGACATTCACTCGGACTTCCTTGTGCACATGAGATCAACAAATATCGTCGTGAATCTATACCTATTCCAATAGATGTTGTTGATCAACGTTGGAGACAGCTGTCGATAATGCCGACGGTGGAAGTTCAAGATGATTTCTTTGCTTTGCCACAAGTGAAACTCCTGCACGCAAGGTAGTGTATCGCATCGAAACCGGAGAGAAGATCCATTAAGGTTAAAATCCAAGAAATTGCAGTCCCGGCAACAACTCGATTGCAAGAGCCATATGTTGTTCGAACTCCTAAGGGAAGACCACAGTCAAGAAAGAGTAGAGCAAAAAAGAAGGAGGAGGAGTCAACTAAAAGAGATACATCCTTGTTTGAACATATTGAACGCGGTTTGGAGGCAAAATCCGTAATGGATAGGGTGGTATTTCCGCAGAAAAAGAGTAAGCTTACTATTCGAAGGGGGAAGAAACAGAAAACGAACGATGCAGTCACGACGGAGGGTTTAGATAACTTTTCTGATTCTTATAGTCTATACATTAAAAATTTCCTACCTGAGATACAAAATTTTTATTTGGTCTATTGTTGATGTTCCTAAGGATGGCCATTGTGGATATCATGCACTAGCAAGACAACTAGGCTATTCAGTTGAAGCAGGAAGGAGACAGGTTAGGGAAGAGATGTACGAGGAGTTGGAGTCTCGACTACCCTTCTATAGGCTGATACTCGGCGAAAAAATTGTTGGAGATTTGTTGGCAAGCATACCTTGTACGGAAACAGTTACCGGACCAGACCATTACATGGATGTCCCGCCTGCTGCTTACGTATTCTCTAATAGCTATAAGATACCTATTGTAATTATCTCACAAGGTATTAACAATACTTTCTTTCCAATGTGTGCTCCCCCGGCCGAACACGGAGTATCCAATCTATGTTGCATAGGGCTTGTCGGACAACACTTCGTCATCCCAAGGTTGATCGGTCATTCTCCTATTCTGCCACCTTCTACGCTTTGGTATAAACACGCACCAGAGGAAGCGATCGCATGGACGACACCCTACACGGATGCAATGGCTGCCTATAAGAAAATGATGAAGATGGAGGATCCAAAAATCATGCCGAACGACTACTTTGATATTCTAATCGATTGATATTGTATATTGAAATATATTTTGTGCAATGAGCCATGTATGTTTAACTGTATATTGAACTGTATGTTGTGTGTATGTTGTGCAATGAAAGGAGTTATCTAATTGATACTAATCGATTTTGACTGTATGTTGTGCATTGATACTAATCGATACTAGGACTGTCAATATGTAAAAGTGCCAGGAAACTAGGACTGTCAAAATTATGACAGTCCTACTATATACTAGGACTGTCAAAATTTTGACAGTCCTAAACTTTACCCACTGTCTGTATGCACAGTTATATGTAAGTTTAGGACTGTCAAAATTATGACAGTTCTAGTATATACTAGGACTGTCAAAATTATGACAGTCTTAAACTTTACCCACTGTGTATGCACAGTTATATGTAAGTTTATGACTGTCAACATTATAACAGTCCTAGTATATACTAGGACTGTCAAAATTTTGACAGTCCTGGAAGATACTAGGACTGTCAAATTGTTGACAGTCCTAAACTTTATCTACTGTCTGTATGCACAGTTATAAGTAAAATTAGCTCCACTGTCTGCACATTTGACAACTGTATATATGTAGCAAAATTAGAAAACAAATTGTATGTATGTAGCAATTGTAGGAAATTATCAAATTGTAGCAATTGAAGCAAATTCATTCAAATTGTGAATAGTAGCAAATTCATTCAAAGTTTTACAACTCAAATTCATAGTTTAAACTTTTACAAGTCTCAAAAGTCATATTCATTGAAAGTTTTATACGTCTTCAAACGGGGCCTAAACTTCATGCCGCCTCTTTGTACGTTGCTCTATATTTTCCAAGAAAGGAAAATCTTCAACGTTGTCGATTTGTTGGAGTTCCTCATTGATTGCCATATAATTTGAACCCTGGCAACTTACGAGGCTTCTTCCCAACTTCTTCACTTTCCTTGCATATTCATGAGAATTAAAAAATTTTGTTATAAACATTTACAAATATCAAACTTAAAGTGTAGAAGTTGGCTCACCATCTTGACCAATGCAGTATACAAGACCGGTTTGGCAGGAAGATATGAAGGTACACGCACAATATCGTCTCCGCGTTGGAATAAGGTAGGTAGTCCGACACCGGCGTAGTAGGCAAGGTAGTCGTCGCTACACTCCGTCATATTGACTGATGCTCCCATTCGGTTTCTCTAATAACATGGCGTTGCCACTCGGTGAAGAAGTTCGATACCCAGTTGAACGCCGCAGGAATATAGTTTAGCAGTTTTGTACCTCGCGGAGGAGTTATCATTTTCAAAGTACGCTTTGGAACAGTTTGTACGTAGCCAAACTGACGGAGTACTTTATCCGGCATATAAGCCTCCTCGATTTCATGACAACTGATAAGATCGTGATATAAAGCGACTGGTTGCAATGGACGACTAGTCTATCGCAAATCATGGTATGGATCCCAAACAATCTGCATCGCATAAAAATTAGTATAACATAGTCAATTAATACCAATTAAGTAAAAAATTAGGTCTAAATTCACCTCTTTTGTCGTCATATCTTCGAGTGCATTCCGTAGGACGGCCAATGTGTGAGAATGTTTGGCATCTTCCTTAGTTGGCTTCCATCGGCACATTCTAGGAAGGTTCTCGTCATACCCTCGGTTCAGTTTCGCCCGCTACAGGGTTGGAAAGTGCTCGTATATCTATGCCTTCACGTAACCAGGTTAAAAAAATATTAGTCCAAAAATAAACAACAAAATTTAAAATTATGTATACAAGTTGACAAAGATATATCTATACATGGAGTAGAGTCAGGCATCCGGATATTGTCTTCGAACCCACGCGGGATGCCGCACCAAGCTCGCGGTAAAGGTATGCTAGTATACTGCTACCCCAAGATATTTCTTCCAATGTGTCAATGTTGTCCAAATTGAGGAGATATTTTGTCACGCCCCAGTCCCAAAATACCGAGGGACTGGACACGTGGCAATGGCCAGCAGCACGCACCGATGGACAACCCAACTTAATGGATCCATCAGGGCATGCTTAAGCTGTAGTCTAACAATAAATGGAACCAATGATACAAGTCAAAGTCTATTCTAATCTCATCCACAACAGATAATCACAGATCAAATGCCAAAATAAATGCAAATAGAATAACTAACAAATCTCAATAAAGTGTCTCGGGGAACAATCCGAGAGTATGTCTGATACATCAATGCAAATAGACAGGAAATAAAGCAACTGGAAAATAGGAATAACTGAGTATATGAAGCCAGTACTCAGGAGAAGTCCTCTGGTACGATCTCGTCCTCTGGTGTCTGTACAGCTCCTGTATCAGCTCCTGCTGCGGTCCCGTATACCTCGGAAAAGATCTCGTCTGCAAATCCTGGGGACATAATCCGGATCTAGGTCCTCAGGGGACATAACAAGGTACAGAAAATACAAGCCAAAATAAATGCAGTGCAGCAATAAATGAAACAATAGGGTAAATATGTAACCATCTATGTGAAATACAAGTTGAGAGCATCACTAGTACTCAGGCTGAGCCACTACAAGCTCTGTGTCGGGGAGCCGATAGCAGTAATATCACTAGTAGAGTGCCTAGCTCTGATATAGAGTCTGAGGCCTCACAATAAATATAACACTAGTAGAGTGCCTAGCTCTGATATAGAGTCTAAGCCTCACCATAAATAATATATATAAATCAGCCTGTAGCATGTGTGTCTCTCCCCACCCAATGTAATCGCACGTCTCATGTCCATGACACGCAAGATCAAACTAATGCAGCAGGTCATATACTGTCTATGAATATAATGTCTATGTCAATCCTGTATCCTACACAGAATCACCATGAATATCTCAGGAAGATTCTGTCTGCATGAATAGTGTCAAGTGTCCTGGGTCCTGATGTACTTGATAAGACAAGTACGAGAAAGTAAAGGGTCCGAAATGTCCATCTCTAGATGACGTACCCAACACCGCGTACGGGGTTGGCACCCGACAATAATCGGACACTAAGTACGTCACACGGTTCCTAGGTTAAGCATGTACAACAATTATAATTAAGACAAGTAATATAAAATAAAGACTGCAAGTTGGCAAGGTACACTTGCCTGATGTTTGATTTCCAAATACTGTTCTGTTACTCGGGAAATTTTCAAAAATATCTCCGGATGCTGAAATAAATATTACCATCATGCTCAGAAGATATCAAATAGCTAGAAACGCCTGTCCTTGAGTCCAATTTGGACAGGGACGAAAATGACCATTTCGGGTCAAAACGGGGTCCGCATGTGGGCCCGCTTTGCACCGAAAAATATGTCAGGGTCAAAGGTCTCCAAATTCGTCCAACTTAGTGTCAACAAGTCAGGAACGCTGATACGAACCCAACATATCTTCCAGAATTGGATTTCGATGAGCCGGTCACAAAATCGCCCGTCAAGTGGAGCTTGTGGGGCCCACGGCACGCGATTTCGTCAACGTTCTCAGAATCGAACCAAACTTGGGTTACAGGACCAGCGTATTACTACGAGTCCGATGGCGCAAGTTTCGTTTCTATCTGACGTGTGTACACAAAGTTAGGACGCGTTCCAGAAAGGGCGGATACGGGACGGTGTCGTGTCCGCGCTCGCCGGAGGCTACGCTGGACGGGGTGACGTCGCCGGAGGCGGCAGGGCACTCAGGGAGGCAGGGCGCCGCCGGGGAGGAGGCACGGCGGCCGCAGCTCCGGGCGGAGGAGGGGAAGTAGCCGCGGGTGCTGCTGCTGCTGACGTCTGGAGGGGAAACTCGACGGGCTGAGCGGGGAAGGCTGGAGAAGGAGGAGGAGCTCGCGGCGTGCTGCGAGGAGGCGGAGGCCGAGCAGCGAGGGGTCGTCGGCGTTGGGGTTCCGGCGGGTGAGCTTAGGGTTCGGTATGGGGAGTTGGGGGAGGAGGTGAAGAGGAGAGGTTTAAATAGGGGGAGAGCTCGCGGGGAGGTGGCCGGACGAGGCAGAGAGGGGGCGACGTGGCGGAGAGGGGCGCAGGCTCCGGCGACGTGGCCGGAGCCGCCGGCGGGAAACGCGGGGTGGAACGGGTGAGGGAGAGAAGAGTTCAACGGGTCGGGTCGGCCGGGTTCGGGTCTGGCAGACCCGACCTGACCCGTTAGCCAAACGGGCTGGGCTGGGTTGGGGTGGGCTTGGTTTGGGTTTGGTTTAAAATAAATAAAAATAAAAATAGTTTTTAGGTGATTAAAAATAGGTCCGGGGCCCAATAAATTCCCAAAAAATTATCCTAAGTCCAGTATTTTATTTTCACCATAAAATATTATTTACATAATATTCTAATATATTTTAAAACATTTAATTTTATTTAATGCCAAAATACCTTGTTTTTAATTAGCAAAATTTTTTGAAAAATTCCAGAAAATTTCGAAAAAATTCAGTTTTGAAAATCTTGAAAAAATCAGGGGATTTACAATCTACCCCCCTTAAGAGGATTGCGTCCTCGCAATCAAAGAATAACCGATCAACAGAGATGACACAGTTGCAAGTATTGTTCGAAACACATCACAAGACACTTAGGGAAAATGTCGTTTCCCTAAGAATGAAAGTTATGCACTTTCCAGAGTAAAGAAATCTAGTTAAAGCAAGAGAACTACAACATTTAGAAAAACTAGGTCACTATTAACAAGTTTCAAATTACTAGGTTGGGGCTAAGGTCACGAACCAAATAGACACGAGCTAAAACAATTCTAGAAACGGATACTACGAATCACTTAGGCACATTAGCTACTCCACGAGTCTGCGCGTTCTCCACGGTCATCGTCAGGGCTTGTCCGCGTCCTTGCAGTCGATTCTTCTGCTGCTAAGCCTGCTGGAAGAGTGCTGCTTGGGGTGCCAAGGGTGGCCTCGGCTGATATCCTCCCGGTGCTGGTAAGGCTTCTCGGTTAATCATCGGTGTTTCTCCTCGATGTGTTGTGCAATCTCTGGCAAAGTGTTGTCTGGATCCGCAAATTAAGCACATTCCCAGCTTGCGTCGGCATTCTTTTTCAATATGAACTATCTTGCTACAGTAGTAACAAGTAGGAAGGAATGAGGCTATTGGTGCTGCTCTCGGTGGTGGATTTATTTGTTGACGCTTTGCAGACTCCTCTTGTGCTGCTCTGGTTGGTGAGGATGTGGAAGGCCGCTTGAGGCGAGACTCTCTCCTGGTGACGCGTTCCATGCGTCTGGCTGCAGCGAGGACGTTCGACTCTGTAGCTCAAAGTTTAGTCCATCGAAGAACTTCTCAGCTTTCTCTTCTTTCGTCGGGATCAGGGTTGGGGCGAAGCGACTCAGACGAATAAATTCCGCGTTGTACTCTTCCACCGTCATAGCATCCTGAGTGAGGCGATTGAACTTGTCCTGAAGTTCTGATCGTGCGATAGCCAGAATGTACATCTCCTGAAAGAGTCTGGAGAACTCCTCCCAAGTGACTCGGTCTGGTACGAGTCGTGTCTCCTCAGATAACCACCAGTGGTGCACATTGCCTGTCAATTGCATTCTGACGGCAGTCATCCAACGTTCCCGTGGAAGCTCAGCTGCTTCTAATTGATGCCGAATGTTGGTGAGCCATTCATGAACTTCTGTGGGCTCCTCCTTGCCTGAAAATGTGCGGGGCTTCAGTTGGCGAAAGTCAGTGATAGAGCCCATCGATGGCCGTCGAGCTGGTAGGTTGGCCTGCTCTAGTGCAGTTACGATGCTGCTCCTCAAGAAGTCAACCTCACGACACTGAGCCTCGTGTTGGACTTGTTGTTGGGCTTGCATCATCGTGTAGATCATTTGGAATATCTGTTGCCCATCAATTGGCTGCCCTTGTAGGAATACGGGCGTTGGTGGAACGAACTGCGGCGGAGGTGGGATGTCATCACGCCGGAATCTGGAGGTAGGTTGACCTGCCTGATGGCTCTGTTGAGTTGGTTGAACTCCACCGACTGGTGTCACTTCATCGTCATAGGTGACACCTGTAGCTTGTGGTGTTCCTGCGGGAGTCTCGTCGCATGCTTGCGAATCCATTGTCCTGCATCCAAAATAAACTATAAGAAGCGTACAGAAGAATCAAGGCAGGATGCAAGTAAATTATTTTTGAAGTCGATATAGAGATCAAGAACGATTCAAGCAAGTGGATAAGATCCTAACTTATCATATTCTTATTGCAGGCATGTTCGGTCCCTAAGTTAAAACCAAACAATTTAGTCGTTGAGCTGCACGGGCCACCACAAAAACCTTGTCACGCCCCAGTCCCAAAATACCGAGGGACTGGACACGTGGCAATGGCCAGCAGCACGCACCAATGGACAACCCAATTTAATGGATCCATCAGGGCATGCTTAAGCTGTAGTCTAACAATAAATGGAACCAATGATACATGTCACAGTCTATTCTAATCTCATCCACAATAGATAATCACAGATTAAATGCCAGAATAAATGCAAATAGAATAACTAACAAATCTCAATAAAGTGTCTCGGAGAACAATCCAGGAGTATGTCTGATACATCAATGCAAATAGACAGGAAATAAAGCAACTAGAAAATAGGAATAACTGAGTATATGAAGCCAGTACTCAGGAGAAGTCCTCTGGTACGATCTCGTCCTCTGGTGTCTGTACAGCTCCTGTATCAGCTCCTGCTGTGGTCCCGTATACCTCGGGAAAGATCTCGTCTGCAAATCCTGGGGACATAATCCGGATCCAGGTCCTCTGGGGACATAACAAGGTACAGAAAATACAAGCCAAAATAAATGCAGTACAGCAATAAATGAAACAATAGGGTAAATATGTAACCATCTATGTGAAATATAAGTTGAGAGCATCACTAGTACTCAGGCTGATCCACTACAAGCTCTGTGTCGGGTAGCCGGTAGCAGTAATATCACTAGTAGAGTGCCTAGCTCTGATATAGAGTCTGAGGCCTCACAATAAATATAACACTAGTAGAGTGCCTAGCTCTGATATAGAGTCTAAGCCTCACCATAAATAATATATATAAATCAGCCTGTATCATGTGTGTCTCTCCCCACCCAAAGTAATCGCACGTCTCATGTCCATGACACGCAAGATCAAACAAATACAGCAGGTCATATACTGTCTATGAATATAATGTCTATGTCAATCCTGTATCCTACACAGAATCACCATGAATATCTCAGGAAGATTCTGTCTGCATGAATAGTGTCAAGTGTCCTGGGTCCTGATGTACTTGATAAGACAAGTACGAGAAAGTAAAGGGTCCGAAATGTCCATCTCTAGATGACGTACCCAACACCGCGTACGGGATTGGCACCCGACTATAATCGGACACTAAGTATGTCACACGGTTCCTAGGTTAAGCATGTACAACAATTATAATTAAGACAAGTAATATGAAATAAAGACTGCAAGTTGGCAAGGTACACTTGCCTGATGTTTGATTTCCAAATACTGTTCTGTTACTCGGGAATTTTTCAGAAATATCTCCGGATGCTGAAATAAACATTACCATCATGCTCAGAAGATATCAAATAGCTAGAAACGCCTGTTCTTGAGTCTAATTTGGACACAGGGGCAAAAATGACCATTTCGGGTCAAAACGGGGTCCGCATGTGGGCCCGCTTTGCACCGAAAAATGTGTCAGGGTCAAAGGTCTCCAAATTTGTCCAACTTAGTGTCAATAAGTCAAGAATGCTGATACGAACCCAACGGATCTTCTAGAATTGGATTCCGATGAGCCGGTCACAAAATCGCCCGTCAAGTGGAGCCTTTGGGGCCCACGACACGCGATTTTGTCAACGTTCTCGGAATCGAACCAAACTTGGGTCACAGGACCAGCGTATTGCTACGAGTCTGATGGCATAAGTTTCGTTTCTATCTGACGTGTGTACACAAAGTTAGGACGCGTTCCAGAAAAGACGGATACGGGACGGTGTCCGCGGATACACGTTAATTCCGGTGTGCACGCACATCCTAATCGACTTCTACGAAATCCCACACGTCCGTATCAACGGCGCGCACGTATCGGTGAAGACCGCGTGCCACCAAGTCGTCTCGTTTGGCGGGGCGTACTCAGTTCCGGGGTGAAACAGGGCGTTGTTTTTTCTATTTTTGGATCGCAGTTCGCGATCACCACAGGTCGCGATGCACCGAGCAGTTTGCACGAGCACCGAGGGGGTCATGCAGGCTACGCAATACAACTGACGGAATCGAAAACGGAGTTACGAGGTGAGGGAAAATGGTACCTAAACAGGGCTCCGTGAACGATAATTTCTCGTGTCCGACACGTGTCCGACACATGTCCGAATCGTGTCTGAGCTAGGGCACCGGTTCTGTGTCATGTCCGCGCTCGCCGGAGGCTACGCTGGACGGGGGTGACATCGCCGGAGGCGGCAGGGCACTCAGGGAGGCAGGGCGCCGCCGGGGAGGAGGCACGGCGGCCGCAGCTCCGGGCGGAGGAGGGGAAGTAGCCGCGGGTGCTGCTGCTGCTGGCGTCTGGAGGGGAAACTCGACGGGCTGAGCGGGGAAGGCTGGAGAAGGAGGAGGAGCTCGCGGTATGCTGCGAGGAGGCGGAGGCCGAGCAGCTAGGGGTCGTCGGCGTTGGGGTTCCGGCGGGTGAGCTTAGGGTTCGGTATGGGGAGTTGGGGGAGGAGGTGAAGAGGAGAGGTTTAAATAGGGGGAGAGCTCGCGGGCAGGTGGCCGGACGAGGCGGAGAGGGGGCGACGTGGCGGAGAGGGGTGCAGGCTCCGGCGACGTGGCCGGAGCCGCAGGCGGGAAACGCGGGGTGGAACGGGTGAGGGAGAGAAGAGTTCAACGGGTCGGGTCGGCCGGGATCGGGTCTGGCAGACCCGACCCGAACCGTTAGCCAAACGGGCTGGGCTGGGTTGGGCTGGGCTTGGTTTGGTTTAAAATAAATAAAAATAAAAATAGTTTTTAGGTGATTAAAAATATGTCCGGGGCCCAATAAATTCCCAGAAAATTATCCTAAGTCCAGTATTTTATTTTACACCATAAAATATTATTTACATAATATTCTAATATATTTTAAAATATTTAATTTTATTTAATGCCAAAATACCTTGTTTTTAATTAGCAAAAATTTCCGAAAAATCCCAGAAAATTGTGGAAAAATCCAGTTTTGAAAATCTTGAAAAAATCAGGGGGTTTACATATTTGGCATGTATGGACGTTCCAGACTTATCCATAATGCCGACAGCCCCTAAGATGAACTACATATATCCGCGGGCCACATTATCGCTATTATCCATTTCGGGGTCCGGATCAGCGAATATCTCCTCCAAATATTTTAGAGGAAGTCCATAGGACTTCTTGAATTCTCGAAGATCGGTAAAACTAGTGGCATCAACTCCCAGACACCCTGATACATAATCCACAATATGGTTGTAAAAGTTGATGTTCGACTCATCAAAAGTTTGATTCATCATGACTCGACCATCAACCCTAAGTCTCAATATATGATGGACGTCATCAAGGGTAATCGCCAACTCCCCATTGGGTTGATGGAAAGTGTTGGTTTCTGGGCCATCGTTCTACAAATGCTAATATCAGTGCATTATCCACCGTCGTATATGAGTAGCTACCCAAATATTGTAAACCGGTGGGACTGATTTTTGCCTTCACATCGTCTCCCAATAATTCATACCTCCATGTATTGCATTTTTTCCCGTGGTTGATCACCGTCAACATACGAGAACTCTCCTGAAAAGTAAACAATTGGATAAAGTTATACCTCTATGTAAAATATACTTATCTATAAATAATTGGATGAACTTTGAACTTACAACTATATATAAAATTATCATAACGTAATGTACTTACCGGATTGTTCCATATTTGGTATGCAATATGGTTTTCGATCGACGGTAACATAGAGCAACCGTTTGGACGAGTCTCGACTAGACTATATGGCTCGATTTTCGAGGGTTTGTTGGAGACTCTCGATAGGACTATCTGCAGGCTGAGAAGGTCCTGAACCATCAGTAGGCCGATTTGGGACATTTGGTATGTCCTCATCGGAGGAGGAAGAAGAACCGAAAGAACTAGGAGGAGCACGTCTCTTCGAACGAGTGACAATCTTCTTCGTCAATCGACGTTTCCTCACTAAAGGGCATGCCTCGGGCTCGCGAATAGTGACACCTGGTTCAATAGTACGCTAAATATTGCATTCCTTATGCATCACGCAGTATGACGTCTTCTGATGATATCTTTGTCACGCCCTAGTCCCAAAATATCGAGGGACCGGACGCATGATAATGGCCAGCAGCACACACCGATGGACAAACCCAATTTAATGGATCCATCGGGGCACGCTTAAGCTGTAATATAACAATAAGTAGGTCCAATGTTCTCATGTCACAGTCTATACTAATCTCATCCACAACAGATAATCATAGATCAAATGCCAGAATAAATGAGTATAAAAGAAACTAACAAATCTCAATAAAAGTTCCTCGGAGAACAATCCGAGAATAAGTCTGATACATCAATGAAATAGACTGAAAATAAAGAACTAGAAATAGAAATAAATGAGTATCTCAAGCAAATACTCAGGAGAAGTCCTCTGGTACGGTCTCGTCCTCTGATCCTGGTTTTGCTCCAATGTAGGCACCTGCTCCTGCTAATGCTAATGCTCCGGTCCCGTATACCTCAGGATAGATCTCGTCAGATAATCCTGGGGACATAATCCGGATCCAGGTCCTCAGGGGACATAGCAAGGTACAAGAAAGCTCATGCCAAAATAAATGCAGTGCAGCAGATAATGAAACAATAAAGTAAGTATATAACCAGCTAAGTGATATGCAAGTGAGAGTTTTAGTCATACTCGGGCTGAGACTACTACAGGATCAGTGTCGGAGAAACCCATAGCAGTATTAGTATCACGACTCCAGTAGATATGCCGAAGCACCTCCAGATAATAATATATATATATAATATAATTAGCCTTTGATATGGTAATACTCTCCCCACCCAATGTAATCTCACGTCTCATGTCCATGACACGCAAGATCAAAACTAATGCAGCAAGTCATATAATGTCTAAGCATGTATCATATATATGTCATAACCCTGTATCCTATAAAGAATCACCATAAATATCTCAGGAAGATTCTGTCTCATGTAAAGTGTTAAGTGTCCTGGGGTATGGTGTACTTGGTAAGACAAGTACGAGAATGTAAAAGGGGTCACGAATGTCCATCTCTAGATGACAATACACAACACCGCGTACGGTGTTGGCACCCGACTAATAATCGGACGCTAAGTACGTCACACGGTCCTAGGTTAAGCATACACAACACCGCTAAGTACGTCACACGGTCCTTACGTCCAATTTGGACACAGGAGCAAAAATAATATTTCCGGGTCAAAGCGGGGTCCACATGTGGGCCACTTTGCACCGAAAAGCGTGTCAGGGTCAAAGGTCTCCAAATTCCTCAAATTTAGTGTCTACAAGTCAGGAACGATGATACGAACCCAACGGAACTTCCAGAATTGGATTCCGATGAGCCGATCATAAAATCGCCCGTCAAGTGGAGCCTATGGGGCCCACGATACGCGATTTTGTCAACGTTCTCAGAATCGAACCAAACTTGGGTCACAGGACCAGCATATTGCTACGAGTCCGATGGCTTGAGTTTCGTCTCGATCCGACGTGTGTACACAAAGATACAGCGTGTTCCAGAACGGACAGATACGGGACGTTGTCGGCGGATACGCGTTGATTCCGGTGTGCACGCACATCTAAATCAACTTCTGCAAAATCCCGCACGTCCGTATCAACGTCGCGCACGTTTCGGTAAAGACCGCGTACGACCAAGTCGTCCCGTTTGGCGGGGCGCAGTCAATTCCGGGGTAAAATAGGGCATGGGTTTTCCTGTTTTTGGATCGCGGTTCGCGATCACCATATGACGCGACGCACCGAGCGGATTGCACGGGCATCGAGGGGTTCATGCGGTCTACGCGTCACAACTGACGGAACAGAAATCGGATCAGCGAGGAAAGAGAAAATGTTACCTGAACAGGGCTCCAAAAACTGCGTGTCGTGTGTCCGAGTCGACACGAAGTGTCCTGACCGAATCCGATGCTAGGGCTAGGGATTGGGCTTCTGCCCGAGTTCGCCGGAGGAAGGCGGCGCTACGGCTAGGGCCGGGGTCGTCGGCTCGAGGCTGAGCGGGGCTGCACGGCGGGGAGGATGGCGGCTCGGGCGGTCCTAGGGTTCAGGCGGGGGTGTTATGGCAGCGGGGAGGGGATTGGGCTCGGGTGAGGTGGAGCCGTGGGGGAGGTCGGAGGCGGATGCTGCGGCGAGGTGCTGGAGGAGGTGGCCTGCTGGTTCTCGAGGAGCTGCGAGGTCAGGCGGCCGGGTGGTCCTAGGGTTCAGGCAGTGAGGGGGAAGTTGGCCTGAGTCGAGAGGGGAGGAGGGGTTTGCGGGGAGGCTGTGGGTGGTGGAGAGGAGGAGAGTGGCGCCGCGGGATGGGGAGGATCGGCTGAGCTCGGCGGCAAGGGGAGGAGGTCGAGGTCGGGTGACAGCGGTAGGCGGATAGGCCGGTTAGGGCAGGGGAGTTCGTCGGGGGATTTCGTCGGTGGAGTCGGGGCTGCAGGGTCGGGGATGAGGGCTGAGGACTCGGTGTGGCGGGGTGCATTGGGTGGCCGTCGAAGAGGGGAGCGGCGGATCTGGAGAGAAAGAAAGGCGGCGACGGCTTCACGAATCTCGAGGAAGGCGGCTGCTAGGGCACGAACGTCGAGGCCCTTAAATAGGCGCGCCGCCGGGTCGGAAACACTATTCCGACCCGAATTGGGATTAGGGTTTAGCTAGGGTTAACGGGTCCACGGGTCGGGTCGGGTTTGGGCCCGGATCCGACCCAATAAAGAATTGGGTTTACTAGACCGGTCGGTCCGGTTTGGTTTAGTTCGGTTTATTTGGAATAGACCCGATTTATTTCTAGATTTAAATTGGTTTATTTATTTAATAGTTTTTAGGGCTTTAAACGCGTTTTCGGAGTCCAATAAATACGCAAAAAATTATCCTATGTCCAGTTTCTCATTTTACACCATAAAATATTATTTTCATAATATTTTAATATTAATTAACAGCAATTAAAAATTATTTAATTACCAATTACCTAGGTTTTAATTATAGAAAAATCCCAAAAAAAGCAGAAAAATTGTAAAAAATCCCAATTAAAAATTTACTGAAAATCAGGGGGCTTACAATCTATCCCCCTTAAGAGGATTGCGTCCTCGCAATCAAAGAATAACCGGTCAACAGAGATGACACGGTTGCAATCATTATTCGAAGCACAGCACGATCAAGAAGAATCAAGGTTGAGGGTGTAAGAATAATACAAAGAAAAAATTATTTCCCTAAGCATTAAAAGTTATGCAATTTCTCGGGTGAAGAAAATCTAGAAGACTACAATTTAGAAAACTAGGTTATCACTTAAGAACATACTAAGTTATCAATTATAAAAGCATACTAGGTTATTAGCAAGTTCAACATTACTAGGTTAAGGCTAGGGTCACGAACCAATAATCACGAGATAAAACAATACTAAAAACAGAAAACTATGAAAACTTACGCGCATTAGCTACTCCATGAATCTGCGCATCCTCCAAAGTCATAGCAAAAGCTTGTCCGTGTCCTTGAGTGGGTGCCCTCTGCTATTGCTGGGCCTGCTGGAAGGGTGCTGCTCGAGGTGCCAAGGGTGGCCTTGCTTGATATCCTCCTGGTGCTGGTAGAGCTTGTTGGTTTGCCCTTGGTGCTCCTTCTCTACGCTCAGGGCATTCCCATACCGAATGTTGCCTGGATCCGCAAGCTAAACATAATCCCAATCTGCGTCGACATTCCTTCGCAAGATGGCCTTTCTTGCCACAGTAGTGGCAAGAAGGTAGGGTTGGTGCTAGTGGTGTAGATGCTTTCTGCTGATGGTGTAGGTGAGGTCTCTTTGCAGCTTCTTCTTGTGGTGCTCTGGCGGGTGCTGATGTAGAAGATCATTTCAGACTGGTCTCTCTCCTGGTGACGCGCTCCATGCGTCGGGCTGCAGCAAGGACGTCCGAGTAAGATATAGGTGCAACGGATCCAATTAGTTTCTGTAGCTCAATGTTTAGTCCGTCGAAGAACTTCTCAGACTTTTCTTCTTCTGTCGGGATCAAGGTAGGGGCGAAGCGACTCAGACGAATGAATTTTGCGTTGTACTCTTCCAACATCATAGTATCCTGAGTGAGGCGATTAAACTTGTCCCGCAGTTCTGATCGAGCGGTAGCTGGAATGTACATCTCCTGAAAGAGTCTGGAGAACTCCTCCCAAGTGACGCGGTCTGGCCCGAGCCGTGTCTCCTCAGATAGCCACCAGTGATGCGCATTGTCCGTCAATTGCATCCTGACGGCCGTCATCCAACGTTTCCGTGGAGGCTCAGCTGCTTCTAATTGATGTTGGGTGTTGGTGAGCCACTCATGCACTTCTGTGGGCTCCTCCTTGCCTGAAAAGGTACGGGGCTTCAGCTACCAGAAATTGGTGATAGATCCTGTCACTGGTCATCGTGCTGGTAGATTTGCCTGCTCCAGTACGAGTGCTAGGCTGTGACGCAGAGCCTCGTGTTGAATCTTCTGTTGAGCTTGCATCATTGCGTAGATCATTTGAAAAATCTGTTGCCCGTCCATAGACTGTCCTTGTGGAAAAACGGGCATTGGTGGAACGAACTGAGGAGGCGGTGGGATGTCATCACGCCGAAACCTAGAAGCATGCTGATCTGCTTGGCTGCCTTGGTGAGTAGAGGGATCTCCACTCAATGGCGTCACTTCATCTTCTCCATAGGTGGCTACAGCACCTATTGGTGTTTGCTGGAGTTTCGTCATTTGCTCTTGAATCCATTACTCTGCATCAAATATAAACTGTAAGAGGCGCACAGGAATCAAGGCAAGATGCAAGTTAAGAAACTAATTTAAATTCGATATAGATATCAAGAACGTTTCAAGCAAGTGGATGAGATCCTAAAAACTTATCTTATTCTTATTGCAGGCTTGCTCGGTCCCTAAGTTGAAACCGAAGCAATTTAGTCGTTGACCTGCATGGGCCACCATAAAAATCATGTCACGCCCCAGTCCTAAAATATCGAGGGACCGGAAGCGTGATAATGGCCAACAGCACACACCGATGGACAAACCCAATTTAATGGATCCATCGGGGCACGTTTAAGCTGTAATATAACAATAAGTAGGTCCAATGTTCTCATGTCACAGTCTATACTAATCTCATCCACAACAGATAATCACAGATCAAATGCCAGAATAAATGAGTATAAAAGAAACTAACAAATCTTAATAAAAGTGCCTCGGAGAACAATCCGAGAATAAGTCTGATACATCAATAAAATAGACTGAAAATAAAGAACTAGAAATAGAAATAAATGAGTATCTCAAGCAAATACTCAGGAGAAGTCCTCTGGTACGATCTCGTCCTCTGATCCTAGTTTTGCTCCAATGTAGGCACCTGCTCCTGCTAATGCTAATGCTCCGGTCCCGTATACCTCGGGATAGATCTCGTCAGATAATCCTGGGAACATAATCTGGATCCAGGTCCTCAGGAGACATAGCAAGGTACAAGAAAGCTCATGCCAAAATAAATACAGTACAGCAGATAATGAAACAATAAAGTAAGTATATAACCAGCCAAGTGATATGCAAGTGAGAGTTTTAGTCATACTCGGGCTGAGACTACTACAGGATCAGTGTCGGAGAAACCCATAGCAGTATTAGTATCACGACTCCAGTAGATATACCGAAGCACCTCCAGACAATAATATATATATATAATATAATCAGCCTTTGATATGGTAATACTCTCCCCACCCAATGTAATCTCACGTCTCATGTCCATGACACGCAAGATCAAAACTAATGCAGCAAGTCATATAATGTCTAAGCATGTATCATGTATATGTCATAACCCTGTATCCTATACAGAATCATCATGAATATCTAAGGAAGATTATGTCTCATGTAAAGTGTCAAGTGTCCTGGGATATGGTGTACTTGGTAAGACAAGTACGAGAATGTAAAAGGGGTCACGAATGTCCATCTCTAGATGACAATACACAACACCGCGTACGGTGTTGGCACCCGACTAATAATCGGACGCTAATTATGTCACACGGTCCTAGGTTAAGCATGCACAGCAATATAATAAAGAAAGGAAAATATGTAACAATATTGCAGAGTTTGGCAAGGTACACTTGCCTGGGGTCCTGGCTCCAACTGTAGCTCTGATTTCAGTGTGATCTGCAGGTACTGCTCTAGTTGCTGAAATAAACATCACCATTAGATTCAAAAAATATCAAATAGCTATAAACGCCTGTCCTTACGTCCAATTTGGACACAGGGGCAAAAATGACATTTTTGGGTCAAAGCGGGGTCCACATGTGGGCCACTTTGCACCGAAAAGCGTGTCAGGGTAAAAGGTCTCTAAATTCCTCAAACTCAGTGTCTATAATTCAGGAACGATGATACGAACCCAACGTAACTTCCAGAATTGGATTCCGATGAGCCGATCACAAAATCGCCCGTGGGGCCCACGATACGCGATTTTGTCAACATTCTCAGAATCGAACCAAACTTGGGTCACAGGACCAGCGTATTGCTACGAGTCCGATGGCACAAGTTTCGTCTCGATCTGACGTGTGTACACAAAGTTACAATGTGTTCCAGAACGGACGGATATGGGACGTTGTCGGCGGATACGCGTTGATTCCGGTGTGCACGCACATCCAAATCAACTTCTGCGAAATCTCGCACGTCCGTATCAACGTCGTGCACGTTTTGGTAAAGACCGTATACGACCAAGTCGTCCCATTTGGCGGGGCGCACTCAGTTCTGGGGTGAAACAGGGCGTGGGTTTTCCTATTTTTGGATCGTGGTTCGCGATCACCACAGGACGCGACGCACCGAGCGGGTTACACGGGCATCGAGGGGGTCATGCGGTCTACGCGTCACAACTGACGGAACAGAAATCGGATCAGCGAGGAGAGAGAAAATGCTACCTGAACAGGACTCCAAAAACTGCGTGCCGCGTGTCCGAGTCGACACGAAGTGTCCTGACCGAATCCGATGCTAGGGTTAGGGATTGGGCTTCTGCCCGAGTTTGCCGGAGGAGGGCGGCGCTGCGGCTAGGGCCGGGGTCGTTGTCTCGAGGCTGAGCGGGGCTGCACGGCGGGGAGGATGGCGGCTCGGGCGGTCCTAGGGTTCAGGCGGGGGTGTTATGGCAGCGGGGAGGGGATTGGGCTCGGGTAAGGTGGAGCCGTGGGGGAGGTCGGAGGCGGATGCTGCGGCGAGGTGCTGGAGGAGGCGGCCTGCTGGTTCTCGAGGAGCGGCGAGGTCAGGCGGCCGGGTGGTCCTAGGGTTCAGGCGGTGAGGGGGAAGTTGGTCGGAGTCGAGAGGGGAAGAGGGGTTTGCGGGGAGGCTGTGAGTGGTGGAGAGGAGGAGAGTGGCACCGCGGGATGGGAAGGATCGGCTGAGCTCGGCGGCAAGGGGAGGAGGTCGAGGTCGGGTGACAGCGGTGGGCAGATAGGGCGGTTAGGGCAGGGGAGTTCGTCGGGGGATTTCGTCGGTAGAGTCGGGGCTGCAGGATCTGGGACGAGGGCTGAGGACTCAGCGTGGCGGGGTGCAGCGGGTGGCCGTCGAGGAGGGGAGCGGCGGATCTGGAAAGAAAGAAAGGCGGCGGCGGCTTTGCGGATCTCGAGGAAGGTGGCTGCTAGGGCACGAACGTCGAGGCCCTTAGATAGGCACGCCGCCGGGTCGAAAATACTGTTCCGACCCGAATTGGGATTAGGGTTTAGCTAGGGTTAACGGGTCCGCGGGTCGGGTCTGGTTTGGGCCCGGATCCGACCCAATAAAGAATTGGGTTTACTAGACTGGTCGGTCCGGTTTGGTTTAGTTCGGTTTATTTGGAATAGACCCGGTTTATTTCTAGATTTAAATTGGTTTATTTATTTAATAGTTTTTAGGCTTGAAACGCGTTTCCGGAGTCCAATAAATACGCAGAAAATTACCCTATGTCTAGTTTCTCATTTTACACCATAAAATATTATTTCCATAATATTTTAATATTAATTAACAGCAATTAAAAATCAATTAATTACCAATTACCTAGGTTTTAATTACAGAAAAATCACAGAAAAAGCAGAAAAATTGTGAAAAATCCCAATTAAAAATTTACTAAAAATTATGGGGCTTACAATCTTTATCCACAGTGCCCTTCCGAAGGTCATGACTATAAGACAAAAAATAAATTTTTATTTAACATTCTAAATTAATTTAACATTCAGGACTGTAGAAATTTCTACAGTCCTATACGTATACAGGACTGTAGAAATTTTAACAGTCCTAATTTTTTAGGACTATTAAAATTTCTACAGTCCTTTATAAATTTAGGACTGTAGAAATTTCTACAGTCCTTAATTTATATAGGACTGTAGAATTTTCTACAGTCCTAAATCTATATGGGACTGTAGAAATTTTTACAGTCCCGCCTGGTACTGCTCGATACTGTCGACGATTGTCGATATTGTATGCCCTAAAATCGGGTTCGACCATCCAAGTAAACGTCTAAACTATATCATAAACTACATTCAGGACTTGTATGCCCTCATTTGAAGAATGGAAAGAAAATCACTCAAAATTTTCGAAATGCAATAGGATTTTTTAAAAATTTTGGAAACTTTTATAAATGCAATAGAACAAGGAGAAAGAAGATTTGTACCTTAATTCTTTCGAGACTTTGGGAGCCATCGACAAGGAGGAGGAGGACGAAGTCGAGAAGAACGGCTCTGGCGGGAGGGGGGAGGGCTCCGGTGGCTTTGGGAGAGTTTGGGAGGAGGGTTTCAAGTTTGGGCTAGTATGAGTAAACTAATGGGCTAGTGTGAGTAAACTTTGTTCATTAATGGGCTAGCCTCAATCCTGGGCTAGCCCTTAGTAAACTTTGTAGTGCCCTTATAAATTCTTGAAAAAAGAGGGCACCAGACAACGGGAAATAATGGCAAGGAAATGTTTGGTTGGATAAAAGTGGATCGAATGTGGTCCATTATTTGAAAGTCATACGAACTCTGGCGTTTGCCTCGCTAAGTTGAAACTCCACCTTTTTTTTTGTCTTTTTTTTAATCAACATTTCGTAGTTTCTGTAATAGAAATGTGCTCCTACATCTCATGTGTACCGATGTGCACTAATATATTTTATTTTTATTTGTCTACATGTACATTAGTTCATATAAGAATATGAGACTATGACTCATATCTCGTTTACCCTAATAATAATTAATAATAGTAATAATAAACTATATTAATAATAAACCATATTATAATATTTAGGTTTAAATGAACTTTTTTTTGTAAAAAAAATTATGGGTAAGCATATAAGCTTACAACATCTCCAACAAGCATACACTTTTAACAACCATCCAAATAACAGAATTCTTTTTTTTTCTCCACTTTCATTTCTTCTAATTCCACCAACCAAATAATATTTTAAAAATCAAAACTTATGCGTACGTACGCATCGAATCAGATGAAGAATTCATTAATATGATGTTATACGATGACGACTCTGCAATTGAAGCGGCTGTGGTGACCGTTGTGACAAATTCTCTTGATCTTCAGCGGCAACAACTGTCATGACCCCAAAAATAACCCGAGAGTACATGCCAAGGGGTCGTCGTATGTAAACCCCCTGATTTTTAATTTTTAATTTTATTATTTTATTATTGGTATTATGTAATTGTTGGTAAGGGAGAATTTTTATTTTTAGCTAATTAGAAAAATATAAAATTCATGGATAGATATTTATGTATATTTATTAATTACAAATATTTCACAGAAAATATATTTTTGGGTGTATAATTAAAGTATTGTAGATTTTTTTCCTGAAAATTATTTTAGGTACAAACCTATTTATAGATGACTATATATATACATATATATATATCGGATAATATAAAAGAATAATAAATAAACCCAAAATCAAACCCAAACCCGAAATCCAAACCCAAACCCGAAACAAACCCCCCCCCCCCCCGACCCCTCTGTTCAGCTACCGAACCCCCCCCCCCCCCACGACCCCTATGTTCATATACTGAAACCCCCATTCACTCCATTTATACCATTACCATCAGACCACCACCAGCCACCCTTCCCTTGCATCCAGACGAACACCTCCACCGCCGCCTAACGCCGTCGATCGTCGCCGCAAATAGACCCACACCCGAATCGCGAGCAGTAGAGCACACGAGGTACCCTTCTTCCCATCTTCGTTTCTTCCTACACAGGTAACCAAATAATGAACCGTCGAATCCTACGTAAAGACTGCATAATCCCCATGAATCCTTTTCAAATAATTTAGTTTATCATGCTCTGTAACAATCGTAAATCGAGACACAAAACAGGAAAAACTAACTGAGTTTTTAGAAACAGAAACTGTTCTAGGTACACGTGTTTAAGTCCCGTTATCTCCAAAATGACATGCGATACTAAAATTCTATTTGAACAAACTTCTTGACAACATAACCTAGTTTTAATCCCTTTAAATATTTTCTCTAAATTTGATTTATTCTGTGATTAATTTAATGATGAAAACTGTCAAAAACTTGATTTCGTAAACCCAAAATTTCTCGATACGGGATGCGTTCCGCCAAACGATGTGACTTTGTTGCGTGAGGATTTTACCAAAAGGCGCGTATCATCAACACGGACGTGTCGGATTTCGCAAAATTTGATTTGGATGTGCGTGCACACCAGAATCAATGCATATCCGTCGAAAAATATCATATCGGTCTATTCTGACACATTGTCATAACTTCGTGTGTGCTTGTCGTTTCACAAAAAAACCTGCGCCATCGGATTCGCAGCGTTAAGATGGTCCTGTGACCGAAGTTTGGTTCGATTCTGAGAACGTTGACGAAACACCATTTTACGGGCCCCACGGTTCTACTTGACGGGTGATTTCGTGACCGGCTCACCGGAATCCAATTTCGGATACTCCGCTGGGTTTATGCCATCGTTCTAGACTTGTGGACACTAAGTTTTTTGAATTTGAAGAACTTTATCTTCGACATGTTTTACGGTGCAAAGTGGGCCACAATTGGACACCGTTTTGACCTGAAACTGTTGTTTTTGCCTCTGTGTTCAAATTGGACTTATGGGTAGTCAATTCTAGATATTTCTTTTGTTTTGGAAACATTGGTGATGTCTGTTGCAGCATCCGGATACGTTCGTATGGATTCCATATTTTCGGGAATAGTTGACGCATTGAGCTCGCTACTTGGATCTCACTAAATCCAGAATCCAGGCAACTGTACCTTGCCATAGTCTCAGTAAATTATGCTTAATTTTAAATATAATTTATAGTTTATATTTTAATACATGTACTCAATTGTGACCCTAGGACCGTGACGATACTTTGCGTCTGAATCATATTCGGGTGTCGACTTCCGTGCGCGGAGTCGGATATAGTTAGATTGCATTGTCATCGTATACCGTATAAGTGCAATACTTGTACTAATTATCTTAGGATACTATACACGACTTTCATGTACAGAAGTTGCACTTGAGATATTCGAGGATTCCGGCTTCTATTTTAGGACAGGACTTGAGACATGTGCTAGTTGACAGGATATTATTTACACTTGGACTTGAGACATAGATAGTGATTGTCTTGCATTTCGTGACTTGAGGCGTGAGATACATGGAGTTGGAGAGAACTTACCGTACCGCTGGGCTACCAAACTCTACTAGTATTATAGTACTGTAGGTACCTTGACGGGGCTTGTACATACTTACTACTATTATTACTACTATCTCTAGTACCCTAGTATATGTATGAAACCGGTAGTTTAGCGGACGAGTACGTTTTTACTTGCATACACATAGATGAATTATGTTAGATACCCTGAGCACACATATCTTATTTACTGTGCTTCGGCTTGATTTATTCTTGTACCTTGCTATGTCCCCTGAGGACCTGGATCCGGATTATGTCCCCAGGTATAGCAGTGGAGGATTATCCCGAGGTTTACGGGACAGGAGCTGACGTTGGAGCGGTACTGGCACCAGAGGACGGGGTTGTGCCAGAGGATTTCTCCTGAGTACTCAGTTACTTACTTAGTTATTTATGCTTAGTGTTATTTCATATTTGGACTTGGACTTAAGGACATATGTATTTGGTATTATTCTTTTTTCTTTATTGTGACGGGTTGTTTCCCGAGACACTACTTATGTGGACTTGATAATGGACTATTTTCTTTTTATCTATTATCTTGACTAGTCTATCATATTGAATTGTATTTACTTTCTGTGGATGAGATTAGAATTATACTGTGATAGATGGGACAGACTTGTATTTATTACAGCTTAAGTGCACTTTAACGGGTCCATTAAATTGGGTTGTCCATTGGAGTTTTGCTGCTGGCCAATGTCACGTGGCTAGTCCCTTGGTATTTTGGGACTGGGGCGTGACATAATTTTTGTGGTGGCCTATGCAGGTCCTTACAATATATTGCTTCGGATTCCAAATACAGAACCAAGCAAGCTTGCAAATTAGGATAGAATAAATTATAGGATCTCATCCACTTGTTGACCTGTTCTTTACCTCTATATCGACTTCAAAATAATTTCTTGAGTTGCATCCTTCCTTGATTCCACTGTGCGACTCTCATAGTTTACTTTATATGCAAAGTAATGGATCCACGAGCCAGCGACGAGACTCCTGCGGGTACACCACAAGGTGTTGTGGTCACCTACAATGATGGGATGACGCCACTAAGTGGAGATCCCTCCACTCAACAATGCAATCAAGCAGATCAGCACGCCTCGAGGTTCCAGCGAGACGATATTCCACCACCGCCGCAGTTTACTCCACCGATGCCTATTTTTCTACCAGGTCAGCCTATGGACGGACAACAGATGTTCCAAATATTCTATGCAATGATGCAAGCACAACAACAGGTTCATCAAGAGGCCCAGCAACACCAGACGGAGACCTTGAGGAACAGCCTAGTGACAGCACTGGAGCATTCGACCCCCACCATCCAGGAAACCATCGACGGGGTCCATCTCAGATTTTTGTCAGTTGAAGCCACGAAGCTTTTCAAGCAAGGAGGAGCCCACTGAAGTTCATGAGTGGCTTACAAACACTCAACTTCAATTGGAAGCAGCTGAGCTTCCTAGAGAGCGTTGGATGACTGCTGTCAAGATAGAGTGGGTGGGATTTTCAACCTATGTGGAGAATACCAGGAAGTGCGATGAGTGACATCCGTGCATCGAAAAAGCTCGAAAAGTGCATCGAGCACCGTATATTGGAACATTTTTGGTAAACAAATATTATATTGAATTTCCATCTTTGACTTTAATTATATATTTATGATTGGATCTTGCATATATTAACTTTTCATATAATCGGATTTCTAATTTATGGTAAGCTAATTTATGATTTGATTTCCATTAAATATATGATTGAATGGAATTGAATTTCCATAAATATTGTTGGCTTCCATATATATATTTCCATATGGAAATCCTAATTCATGCAAGGGTTTATATAAAGTCTCATGTAATATACAACAATATAAGAAGAGAAAAAAATAAGAGAGAAAAAAAGGTGGCAAGAGTGCCATTGCAACTTTGGAGAGGAGAAAGAAGGATTGGAGGAGGTCGTTTCGGAGAAGGAGATCAATTTGGGGTATTTCTTATTGTCTTTTTTCTTCGTGATTGTAATCTATTTTCTGTTCCAAAGTGTTACGAAGATCTATGTTGGATCGGTGAGGAGCTTGTAGAGGGTGTAATCTCTTTATTCCATTAGTGGAGGTTCTTCAGGGTTGGACTTCGATCGTCCCGTAGTTTTTTTATCTGGGTTTTCCATGTAAAAATTTATGTGTCTGCGATGTATTTGGTATTTTTTTGGTTTGTGTGTTTTGCTCGGTTCTCTCGCAGGTACTCTCTGGTTTGGAGAACGGTTTTCTCATTTTATTCCCAACAGTGTGGTATCAGAGTTAGGTTCTGGAATTTCAGAAGGGTGTCAGGAGTTGACAAGCAAACCAGGGTGGAGAGATGGACGCATAGCCGATGCGTATGATAAACCTGAACGGTACCAACTATCATTACTGGAGGAGCAAGATGAAGGATCTTCTATTTGCAAGAAGCTGTATTTGCTGGTATTTGCTCTCAAGAGGCCCAGCGACAAATTCGAAGAGGACTAAAAGTTCAAGCATATACAGGTGTGTGGGTACATCAGGCAGTTCGTTGACGAGAACGTGTACAACTACGTTGCCAGTATTGAGCATGCAAGGACACTTTGGGATAAGCTGAAATCTTTGTATACGAAGAAGACCGGGATAAATAAATTATTCCTGATCCGGATGATGATGGGGATGCGGTACAAAGATGGAGCGTCCATTACGGATCATTTGAGTGAGTTCCAGGGCGTGGTTGACCAGCTATCCTCGATGGGAGTCAAGTTCGACGATGGGGTTCAGGGACTATGGCTTCTGTGTACATTATCAGACTCGTGGGAGACCGTACGAGTGTTTATGATCGCTTCTGCTTCGGAAGGCGTGGTTATCTAGAGTTTGATAAGAGAGGGATACTGAATGAAGAGATGCGGAGACATTCTCAGGCCACTTCATCCACGTCCCACTTAGAGGCACTTGTTTCAGAGAGCCACGAAAGGGGTAAAAGCAGGGTCCAGGCTGTGGCAGAGACAAAAGCAGGAGAAGGTCCAAGGGTCGGTACGAGGACTCAGAGTGTTACCATTGTGGCAAGAAGGGCCACATCAAGCAAAATTGTTTCACTTGGTAGAGAGAGAAGAAGGGCGACAAGGGAAAGCAGGGCGAGATGTCACGCCCCAGTCCCAAAAGTACTTAGGACTAGGAACACGTAAGCATGCCAGTTGTATGGTTATGACAACTCCAATATATGGAAACCAAAATCCACACGTACGATGTAATATGAATATCAATCCACAAGTGGTATAAACATATGTCACAAGTCACAGGGTATAATCTAAATCTCATCCACAGAAAATCAAATATAAATAAATAACCAATATCTATGAAACTAGATCTCAATATAATAAGTATCTAAGGATAATAGTCGGATGGAAATAAATCCACTACCAACTCGAATATAAGAGCAAATATAATAAAAAGACAACACAACCAACACCATATAAGATTACCAGCTATCAATCATGGCTCGAAGAGAAGACCTCCTCGAAACATAGGTAACCATCCGAATCTGCGCTCCTACGAACACTCAAGAACAGATACACGTGGAAGGGGCCAGGTCCTCAGAGGGACATAACAAGATATATAAAACACATGCCAATAAAGCACTGAAATAAATATCCAATGGTCGCCTAACCGTCTAAGTGAATGCAGTTAAGAACAACTTTCCCCACAAGTGAGCTATCTGGCTGAAAACTAGGATTTGGCATGGTTCTCTATTGGAGATCCAGGGGCCTAAAAGGTACGTCGTATTTTGAACGGCGGAGGCCCGCCTGATAGTACATAATATATAGTGGTCATCATCACCCGTATCTCCGGTGGAGAATCCGGGCGCACTAGAGAAAAGTGCAAATGAGCTCAAATGCGGTACTTGTTGTTCTCCCCATCCCATGTTGTAAGCATGTCACATCCATGACACAATTTGGTTCATAGCCTATTCTTAGTACCCTAGCCCAATCCTGCAACCAAACAAGGGCAAGGATGGGCCACCGTACTACAATAGGCTATGTCCATAGACCTCTAATAACTGCTAAGTCTTCTAGCATACAAAGTTTCTATTAGCAGTTATCCCTAACGCACGGCCCATACGTACAGGAGGCCAGACCTGTCACGCAGTCCGTGATCTATATGAGACTCACACTCGTGTAACAACCGTGTCACGGCCAATAAACCTAATGATGCTACATGATAATGGGGTAGTCTCATAACCAAGGTTAATGCAAATACATAAATAAAAACATATCGCGCGACACCGTCGCGCGTATTTTATATAACAGTTAAAATATATGAACTAAAGACAGAAAATAAAGATGCATGCAATATATGGAATATGAATAACAGTACAATGGCAAGATATACTTGTCTGCTCTAAAAAAGGATGAAGTCACAACTCAAGGCGTCGTCCGATCTACCCGTCACATAAATTAAACAAGTTAGGTTACAAAAGTGGGTGAATAGGTTCCTCCATTTTAATTAATTTTAATTCTGAATAAATAACCTAAAATAGTATTTTAATCTTATTATAATCTGATTTTATTGTTGAACCCTAATTTTGGTCCAAAGAAAGTCAACTTTACGGATTTGTGATCCATGGTACGCAAATCGAGGCAATCCGTTGACCAAAAAGTCAACCAACTCAAATCATGAATTTGTGTATGGAATCCTATAGATTTTAACGTTACATGAATGCTGGAATCGACAGTTTTATAAAATTATAAGTCGGTAAAGAGTTATGGCCACAAGGGCGCATAGATGACAGTTTTCGGTGATTTTCTCTTTACATCTACGTTGCACGAATTTTATAGTAGAATAAAATTATATTTTAAATTCTGAAAAAATACTTTTCTAGAAGTTTATCATGTCAGCTTTCCGAAACTTCAAACGGATCATAATTCCGAGTTCGGGATCTCCCAAAATCTCAAAAATACGAAAATACGTCTGATTTCGGACAACTGGCACTTTCAGAATATTCTGGAAAAATAGATTCTGAAATTACTGAAATAATTTATATATTCAGAAAACTAACCTTGATATGATTCTAACAAAAAAATTAGAGCGCGTTTGGAGTCCGGAGCTAGGAGATATCGTCGTTTTAAGTCGTCATAACTACTAGAAAATGAGGCTGAATTTATGACGAATTTTGACTATTTTTGGACGAAAAAGAGAGGAGTTTGGGGATAAAAAATATGAAAGATGAGTTTATTCCATAAGTCTAATAGTTATTTATAATGGTGAAGATTGTTTAATTGAATAAGACTAGGATTGGCTAATTTGGATATGATTAGGATCAGTTTAAATAAGGATAGGATATGCATGGAGTTATTTTCCTAGTAGTCTCGGGTTTGAATTAATTTAAAACAGAGTTTGAGTTCATCTCAATAATTTATAATCTTAAATAGAATTAAAGATAATACAAATAATTTATATATAATCTTATTAATATCTATTAACACTAAATTAGCTCTATCTAATATTAAGACTTTATATATCCAAATAAATCCTCAATAATTCCAAAAATCCAATAATTACTTAAAATTCTAAATAAATTACAGAAAAATATATTTAAATATTTTAACTCTAAATAAATGTTTGGTAGTAACAACATTCAAGTATGGTCTCATAGTAAATCATGGAAGTCCTAAAAATTTATGTTTCCTAAGTTTTAATTACCAAAAATTCTAGAAAATCTCCAAAATCTAAAATAACCTAAAATAATTCTAAATAAATATTTATATATGTAAATATATCAAGAAATTTATTTTCTAATTAACTTAGAGAATACTCTAAAGAAATTCAACATCTATAATAAATATAATAATATAAAATACACACAAAATACCTATTTTGGGTGAGAGGGTTTACAATCTACCAAACTTAAAAGAATTTTGTCCTCGAAATTAAAAATAAGGCATGGTTTGATAAATCATTCGCATTCGTACATAAGGCAAGTCAATCACAATCTCTTCCAAAAATTTAAATAACGAAATATATTCAAATCCATCGCAATCACTTCAAAATTAAAATAACCACTGTTTAAATCAAAATTCAACCTGTCGTAATCTCTTCTCGATTTTTAAATAATCAACATCCAAATCTAACTCAAATCTATATGACATCCCACATCAAAATTTATATCACAATTTTCAACTATCATAATCTCCTCTAGACTTTGAACAATAAATAATTCTAATCAAATCTTATTCCTATTCTCAACTTAAGAATTTTGTACTCTTTAAATATTTAAACTCAATTTACATCCTCAATATTTCAAATATGTGACCCAACAATCAAAATTGAACTTTTAATTCAAATCATCAAATTGTAAAATTTAAATCTAATTCACCAATTGTTCAAGTCTAAAATTCTATATTTATCCTCAAAATTTAAATCGATGATTCAACCTTCAATATTCAAAATTTAAATCATGTGCTCAAAGTATAAATATTTGGTCCGCAACATCAAGATTTTAAAATTCGTTAAATCCTCATTATCTTAATCCTTCTTCTAAAATTTCTCAAAATTAAAATGACTTGAATCTCCCAATCTAATCTTACTTGATCACAATCTAAAAGAAATTCCTCTCAAGTTGACAATGCAACTTCTACCCAATTTAGATGTAGCGCCCCGTTCTTCCGGTACGGAGAGCGCGGCTAAGAAACACAAGACGGTATCGTTCGATCGGGATAGATTGAATTAAGAACTCGTCCTCGATATGAATTTGTTTCTTCGGAATTGATTCCCATATTCAGTGGACCGCGCCCCAAGGATCGGCTTAGCGGCAGAGTCAGGAGGGACCTCTCCGCTGCTATCTTTTATTGCCTCGGTTTTCGATGTCGCTTGTTGCTTTTGTGCTTTGAGTTGGTTTTGGGATTTGCTTGTTTTCCTTGAACGGTTTCGATGGTTTTCAATGTTTTCATTCATTGAACTACACTTCAATCCTGAGATTGGAAAGAGAGGAAGAAGTATTGATCAAGCTGTTCGTGTGCAGGTGAACGAGCAGTAGGCGGCTTGCGAGCGGGGTCGTGAAGCGCCTCTTTCCTTTTCCCTTCCAATAATCTAAGTGAGTGGCTACCAACCCGATTAGCTAGCCCTGCTTCCAAGCTTCACATCTAATAAACTGTAATCTTCTTTGCCCCGATCAAATGATACCAAGTAATAATAAAAGAAACCAAGATAAAAGAGAATAGACTTGGTTGATTATGCTTGTCAATAACTTCATGAACGGATACTGAACTGCATGCTTGTTCGTTTGGGAATAAATCATAAATAGTGCTTGTCTTGTACAATTGCTTGTCTTGTACTCTTATTGCCTCAAATTGCACTCTTGTTGCCTCAACTGCAATAACTTGTTACCTGTATATTGTTGGATCATGGACAACTTGTGCACAGGGTAACGGTCTTGCGGACGATGCTGGGGCACTGGCATCGATCCGGTCTGGGCGAGACCTATTATTCTAGTCTCTTGTTCGACAGAATGGCTTACAGCACCTCTTGTACTTTCGTTGCAAACCATTCTCGTCAAGACTATAGTCCACTATGGCACCACGCCAGTGATCATCGTGTATATTTAAACCTGTTGCATACTAACTTGTGTCTTCGTGGCAGGAAAGGCATGGTAAGTATTGTGCAGGTAATTCAGACGGTCAGGTAAAATCCACCGAACGGTGGCACGTTCATTTCAGTAAATTCTATATGCTGCTTACTTGTAAATGAACTAAGGCAAGATAGAAACCCACAAATATGCATGCTTCATTAAAATAACGTGTTGATTGGTATAGTTCGGCTAGCTCGCCTTCACCAGCATGTTTCGATATGCTGACCCTCGTTGAAACAGGTTCTCCGCACCAAGGTGAACCGAGCGAGGAGCCGAAGTCGTCTTCCCGATCCAGTCCAGCTGTTGGCGCATCTTCACCGCGCCCCTTGAAGCATTTTGGAGTCAGAAGCTTGCAACTCTTCATACACAAATGCAGCTTCGTGGCAAAGCCGTCCTCCAGCCTGGAGGTCTTTATCATTTTGAGTTTATAAAGGGATGTAATGTACAGGACTGCTATCTCATTTTGAGTCAACACTTTTGTAAGCCGTTCGGCATATTAGCTGACTCGTTCAGGAGTTTATAATAGATGTTCATTATCAATAAAGAGAACTTTTCCATGTTTCAAATCTGTGTTTCAATTTATCTGCGTACTCTGAATATGTGCTTGCTATGCAAAATACTTTAGCCTTGTGCGGGCGCAACCCCAGGCCCGCACGGCATGACGATTCGGGGGACGCCCCAACGATTCTACGGAATCGGGTCGTGACAGAATTTACCCATCTATCACATAAGGCTATACGTTTAAGAAAAATATTTCTCAAATTATTTAATCATGTTTGTTTGTGGTATTAAACGAAAGAATGAAATTGTATTTCAATGACGGGGTTTATAAGAGACCCGCGCCCTTTTGTTTACAAACAAACTTGTACATTGTAATCCTATACGAGGATGTGGGAGTACAATTTATTTAATCTGGGTATAAATTGCTATAGGTGTCTGATCTGCGGTCGATCACTTTAGCCCTTGGACTACACGATGTTGAAGAAGTGTCGTGGAAGACAGGAAGCAGCCTCGGGGGTTGCAGAAAAGGGTGGATGCACGATGCCCTGGTCGCCGATCCCTATCCTTTGCCTGATCTCCGGGTTCCTCTCTCTCTCTCTCTCTCTCGATCTCTTCTCTCCTTGCTCGATCTTCAATTGTTTGACCTCTTCTCTGAGTCTTCAATTGTTCGATCTTTCAATTTTTTGACCTTTTTCTCCATTGATAGGGGTCTCTATTTATAGAGTTTTGGTGACAGTGACCACTCTTTTACACAACGGTTTAAAATAACCAATGCCTGCGTGTAAATAACCTTTTGAGTGA
This sequence comes from Iris macrosiphon, assembly GCA_036927795.1. Classification (NCBI taxonomy): domain Eukaryota; kingdom Viridiplantae; phylum Streptophyta; class Magnoliopsida; order Asparagales; family Iridaceae; genus Iris; species Iris macrosiphon. The sequence goes on along the minus strand of JAYESA010000016.1, from coordinate 117,592,506 downwards.
GCATGTGACGCGTGTCCAACTAAGGGGACAAAACACGTATATCTGCTACGAAGATCACGGCGTAGAAGCCACGCAGGTAGGTATCCCTTGTATAGCAGAGGTTGGCATAAAAGCCAAGTGACTGTCACCTTGGCGTAGAAGCCGAAATAGGCATAGAAGCCGAACAGGCGTAGAAGCCGAATAGGCATAGAAGCCGAACAGGCATAGAAGCCGAATGGGCATAGAAGTCGAACAGGCATAGAAGCCGAATGGTCGTAGAGACTGAGAGGGCGTTGGAAGCCGAGGGAGCACTGATCTTGAGCGGGCGTAGAAGCCACTGCGTACCATGCCGAAGTGCTGATGTGGACGTCTTAGCCGAAATTACGGCTTTCGAAGATGTAATCAAATCTTCTACAGAGATTTGTCATCATCTTGTGCATTAAATGCGGAGACGTGTTTTGAAGGTCTGTAGCCCTTATGTGCATCCGTCGCAGAGACGTGCCTTGAGGGAAACTGTCACTGCTCTGTGTAATTAGACGTAGAGACGTGCCTCGAGCCCCGTACGAAATGCAGCTTTTGACGTGGCAGCGGTTTGTCTTATTGCGGAGCGTAAAACAGCTCATGTTTGCCTGTGTAAAACAAGGCAGCGTATTCCCTTGTACGCGAAAGAGCGGTTTACGCTGGGGGGACTTTGGTAAACGACGGTTTGGTGATATTTTAACCAAATTCTCTGTATTAAATGTAGAGATCCGCCATCATACTGTGGGTACATCCCGAGGGGTCTGCCATCATTTCCAGCCGTCGTCTGGGTAGCCATGCAGCACTTTTTTGTCAGGAGTCAGAGGCCAGGTTCACCGCGTGACTTGACAGGTTCATTTCGGGGAAGACGAAGCATTTCTCGTACGCTTTAACGCTGCTTTGAGAGCGGCTGAGTTTTACGCCATGGAGGCGATGAAGAATCCTGTTTTACGTTGGATGGCTCCGAAGGCCTCTGCTTACGCTGCTCTGTATCAAGATGCTGCGTAGATCGTTTCAGCGTATTTTTCATGCTTCTACAAGACCCCCTTCAAAGCTTTTAAATTCCTCGGAATTTGAAACGCTTTGAAAGAAGCATGAACGGCCCCTCGTAACTCAAAACGTTTCTGAATGGAGCGTTGAAACGGTCGGTACTGACTTTATAGCGGATTTATTGGGGACCGCTGTGATCTCTTTCGCCTATAAAAGGCTGGGGGGTGAACCTGTTTTCACCACATTCCCATTGTCATGCAGAGATGATCGCCGGAGCTCGTCGGGTCAATCTGAGGAAGAAGGAGATCATGTTCTTCCAGCATGTAGGGAGCCGAAAAAGACGGCGTCTTCGAGCAAGTGTCCACTGCAACGATGGATCATGGAAGGATATCTTAGCCTCCCTTGCTCGGGATAATTAGCAACTTTATGCGGCCTCTCACTCGGAGAGTGGGGCGGGGTCACTTTTGACCAGGCCGCTTGCAAGTGGCTCCTCCTCTCGTTACCTTTGGTGACGAGAGGCAGACAGACCGGCCAGAGTGGCGGTGGTCTGTAGGGAAGCAGAGTTACCCTGCTTCGGAGGATGGGTCATCTGCCCAGTTGTGTATCCTCCTGCCACCGATCATCTTCTTAGAAGAAGGGGAAGACCTTTGTAGAGGGGATTTCCCTCATATGTAATCACAAAAATAAAGAAAAACCCCTGTAGACAGGATTTCCCTCATATGTAATTTGTGATTTTAGCTTTAAATAAAGCCGTCTTTCTTCTCTGCATATGATCGTCTTTGCCATACGATGCTGTGAAGTCTGAATATGTGTAGCTTCGACACGTCTGAATCTTTACGTCGACTGATAGAAAGAGTATTAGGCCCTGAATAGTCCATAGAATGCTGCTGAGCGTCCTTGAACATTTAGAACTGTCCTGTTACTAGGACTGAGGGATGGCGTAGAATTCTGAACAGTTGCTTCTCTGATGAGCAGGATCTTGTTCAGACTTCGTCTTCAAGAATGATCTCTCGAAACTCCCTTGGAACAGGGTCGAGGTTTTTGGCTGTCAAATTGAGTTGCCCCCTTGATAGACGGGATGTTCAGACTGGAGTCTGGATGAACCTCCAATTTTGGACCCGAGAAGAGTAATTTCTCGATGTTTGAACTCTGTATGCTTCGGGTACTTGGGATGCTCTGGGTCAAGAACGAGTATCTTCTGTGTGAACTCTTTGCAATTGACCGCCTTGGGGACTGTTCGGATATGCTGAAAGTCGTGGAGCGTGAAATCATCAGTCTGTAGCCTCTGAGCGTAAAAATACCACCGAGCGCGAAATCGTAGACTTGTAGTTCCTGAGCGTGAAGTCATAGGTTTGTTGCCTCTCGAGCATAAAAGCTACGTAGCACAAAGGCATCCGGGCATAAACCGTAGACTTGTAGCTGTCGAACGTGAAGCCGTAGATCTGTTGCTGTCGAGCGTAGAAAAGCTCCTTTAGCGTAGAAATGTAGGTTTTTAGCTCCTGAAAAGAAAATTTCTTCGAGCGTAAGGTTTTGCGGATCTGTTGCTGTCGAGCGTAGAAAAGCTCCTTTAGTGCAGAACTGTAGATCTGTAGCCTGTGAGCGTAAGAACACCATCGAGCGTGAAATCGTAGACTTGTGGTTCCTGAGCGTGAAGTCATAGGTTTGTTGCCTCTCGAGCATAAAAGCTACCGAGCACAAAGGCATCCGGGCATAAACCGTAGACTTGTAGCTGTCGAACGTGAAGCCGTAGATCTGTTGCTGTCGAGCGTAGAAAAGCTCCTTTAGCGTAGAAATGTAGATCTGTAGCCTGTGAGCGTAAGAACACCATCGAGCGTGAAATCGTAGACTTGTGGTTCATGAGCGTGAAGTCATAGGTTTGTTGCCTCTCGAGCATAAAAGCTACCGAGCACAAAGGCATCCGGGCATAAACCGTAGACTTGTGGCTGTCGAACGTGAAGCCGTAGATCTGTTGCTGTCGAGCGTAGAAAAGCTCCTTTACCGTAGAACCCGCTGAACCGTCTTGCACGAAAAAAAAACCTTTCGAATTCGCTGACTGTCCGTTTTTCGAGGGTAGTGGGCTGACGTAGCATCCAATCATAACCAACTCTTAATTGCGAGATCCGGTTGGGGTCTCGAGGGGTTCGTCCGAGGATTCGAGGAGTCGACTCGGACCGTATATATACCCCAAGCTTTTGAGGGAAAGAGCTTCTTATCTGCCTTCTGCGAAAGAGAGCTTTCCTTCGTTCCTTCTCCGAGCACTTCGAGTCCTCAGAAATGGCGTCGAAACAAACTTCCTTCCCTAAGGGAAAGAGCGTAGGTTCTTCTTCTCGTTCTTCGGTACCGGCGAGAGATTCTTTGGTCGGGCAAGGTGAACCTCCTTCTGAGAGGAGTATCCCGCCGATGAGCAGTGTACCCGGCTTTAGAGGTAGAGCTTTTTGGGATGACAAACGATGAAAAATCCTTCACACACGTTGAACATGACCACGCTAGGTCATCTTCTGTGCTGATAGCCTCTTTTGAGGAAGATGACGCACGGAGATGTTTTCATCTTTTACGCCCACATTTCTAATGTGCCAGCGTAAAAACTCCATATTTCCGTAGTTCTGAGCGTAAAAGCTCTGGCTAACGAAAATTGGGGTATGTCGTAAAATTTTGAATTTTTACGCTTGCGGAGGAGACTTCCGGCGTATAGAGACCAAATTTGCGAAATCTTGGCGTAAAGCACAGACTGTCGTTTCTTTGGTCCGCACTTCGTGTAGGATTTATAATGATCTATTTTCCTTGCACCTTTGCAGTTGATTTGGGTGAGTCTCCGCTGGCTGAGGTGATGGGCTCCACTGCCGGGATGCTGCACTCGAACTACCTGGAGGATCTGTCCCATGTGGCCTTTCCCATCTCTGGACCCCAGTATCCTGAGGGCAGGGGGTTTCTGATATCGGCCCAGGGTGAGCGAATGCTGTTGAGCATGATCAATGGCGAACCCTTGACGCATGCCGACGGGGAGCAGTACATAAAGTCGGCTTTCCTCTTTGGGGATATGATCCATAAACAGTCCCAGACGAAGCCCAAGAGGGAGCCTTGGGTCTTCCCTGCCGGGAATTTAGTCTTGTATCTGCCGACGATGCCGAGGGATTATCCTATCTCGGCTTTCTCCCATGCGACGCATCCTAGGAAGATGTCGTAGAAGCTGACTCCTGATCTTCACGGGAAGCCTGGGAAGATCTTTCATCTGAAAGGAGCTGACCAGGGGTCGTTTGTCAGTCGCCACTCTGGCGTTGTGATGCTGTTCCGGGGGCTGTGCCCGGGTAATGTCCCGAGTGAAGATAGCTCGGTGATCCAGCATGTCCAGTTGTCGACCTTCTGCAACGACTTTATGGGTCGAGGTGGGGTATATCCCAAGGAGAATCCTCGGTGCAACGGGTGGATCGCCCCAACGAACTCCCGATGGAGATGCCTAGTTGATTGGGCCTTGACGCACTTTCGAAGAGAGCTGGAGGACATTGGACTATATGCCGCCGTGAGTACGACGAGTGTTGGGTTGCCTCCCAATGCTAATTTGTTCTTGGCACTGATGGAGCGGTATATTCCACTCACCGGGACCTTCGCCACTCCACTGGGGGAGTTGGGATTGGCCCTCCATGAGATGGCAGTTGTCTCGAGACTGCCGATGGGGGATACCCTATATGAAGAGTATGTCCCAACCAACCGGGAGTTGGGGGATTCGGACCCTCGGGTGGCGGAAGTATATCAGGAGTTGATGTGTCAGTACTTCGCGTGCACCGCTTTTTATGACGAGCCCTCTGATTTGGCCCATACCACTAGGTGGATGTCTTACCTCTTCTTCCATCGGGCTAGGGCCGCCAAGTCGGAGAAAGCTTCGGGGGGTAAGAATGAGCCCGTAAACTGCTTGGGCGTCCTTAGTGCCCAGGTTGTTGAGGCTCTTATGGAAGACGCCAAGGCTCCCGATCAGATTCTCATTGAGGGGGTAGGAAAATACCCCGAAGGTACCAAGGCCCACAGTTATTTGAGGCGCTGTCGTAGGCCTCTGTCTAAGGAAGCCCAGCTGGCTGGTTTTCTCTCCATATGGCTGCGTCGAGTGGTAGTGCCCGGTATCGCGTCCGCAGATCGTATTCACCGGAATATCCTGTGGCCCGCAGTGCGTCTGGTGTTTGGGGCAAGACTGGGCCTGCTTCCTGCCATGGTGTGCCGTATTCAGGCTGGCCTGAGGGCCATGACCGATGGGTTGCTCGTCGATGAAGCTCGGCGTGAGAGTTTTCCCAGGGTGGAATTGCCATACCTGTATCTGATAGGATGGTTAATTCTCTACAACCCCCGGGTGATGTCTCCCGGTTCCGGTAGCAGCTCAGGGGGTATATTCCTGTTGAATTACAGGGATTCTATCTGGAATGTGAACACAGTTTTAGACTGTCGGTTAGTGTTGAACCTCAACCATGGCTGGAAGATCCTCTGTACTCCCCCTCCGGTACATCGCAACCAATCCGGGGTGTGGCTTGAGGATTCAGGTGGAGAGAAGACCGTTCTTTCTCCGGAGGCTTTTAATTGGTTGGTCTATATCAGACCATCCCATCTGCTGTATAGGAGCGAAGACTATTGCTTCTTCGAGCCCTACTTGCCTAGTCGATTTGTCAGGCAGTTCGGGTACGATCAGTTGCACGTGGGTAACGCCGTCACCAGCTTCAGGCCCAGGGGCGGACTCATTGATGGAGCTAGAGGGTGGCGATATTTTATCATGGGTTGCACAGGGGAAATTTTTATCGTGCCGGTCGTTACAACCTCCACGGAGCTGCGCATCCTTCATTCTTACGCCCAGTTTTATATGGCGATTAACACCTTCCATCACGATTTCGACAGGCGTGGAAGCTTTAGAGTGCCTTCTGCCAAGCCTGGGGGAAGAGTCGAAGTCCCCTCGGTTTCTTCTGACGAGAGAGAGGAGTCTGGTACTCTGGATGAGCCTCTGGTGTCGTTGCCGAGGTGTGCAGTACCTGTGCCGGCGGGGGCTTTGGTAGTCTCTTCTGGGAAGCGACGGGCTTCTGCTCCGAAGGAAGCTTCCCTTCGTAAGAGGAGGAAGGAGACGGTTGCTCGTCCTCTCCGCATTCCTGGTATTGAGGCTCCCGTGAGTGAGCCGGCACCTCCCTATATCAGGGATGAATCTTTGGCTAGAGGTTCCTCGCCTTTTAGAGAGGGACCTTCTACAGTTCTTGCTGGTGGTGCTGGAGAGTCTTCGCTAGAGGCTGCTGTCGCTGCGGCTGCTTCAAGTAGTGGAGCGGGATTGCCCACGTGGCCGCTGCAGATGGGAGAATCTTTCTCGAGGTCAGCAGTGGGGGAAGTTGCTTCTGTGTCAGCGAGTGCGCTTAGCGAGACCCCGGCTGACGAATCTCGACCGTGACTCGGGGAAGTCTTGACCGAGCTTTTGGCGATGTCGGTCGGCCCACCTCCTTCTCCAGGTATGACAGGTCATATCGCGTCATTAAGGCGTGGTTTAGCCACATCGGCTGCAGATGCGTCGTATATGCCGTTGGCTCTGGCTCCTAGCGATGACGTAGAGGCGCCTAATTCCGAGGCAGAAGTGTCTTCGGGGGCCAGCTCGCCTGGAGAGATTTCGTCGCCTCAGGAGGGGGACGAACCTGTTATCGTGACCTCGCCTTTCGCGAGTATGCCGATGACTTTGATCGTTGCCGTCACACCTTTTTCGGCTGCGCCACCCGTCGAGGCGGCGGCGGTGGCTACCTCGTCTGCAATTGTCCCTGGAGAGGGAGTTACTAGCACTGCGGCCACTCCGGGCGTTCAGTCGGGTCTAGTCGCGTTGACCGAGCAGCATACCAGCCTTGTCTACTCCGGTTTACAAACGATGATACCGATGGTGTTGGCAAAGAATCTTGACTTCGAGCTCCTGAAGAAGACTTCTCAGCTTTCGATCGAGGTTGTCAGGGGGCTTGGCAATCCTGGAGTAGCTGATGCTCTGGAGGCGGTGGTTAATGGTTTAGAGCAACCCGTTAACGAATATTTGCAGCGGGCTGAGGGCAGCCTTGATGCTGATGTCCAGGCTCGATTCGACCTCATGGCTGAGCGGCTCGCTACAAAGCTTGAAAGCCTAGACAACTCTATCCAGAAGCACAAGCTGGAGGTGGATAGGAGAAAACCTATTGTGGAAGAAGCTCTTGCTGTTGAGACGCAGTGTCGATCCGAGCATGAAGGGAATGCAGCGAGGGTCTCCAAGCTGAGGGAAAAACTTGCTCGGGCAGAGGAGTGGGCTTCCCAGTCGTTGGCAGGTTCAGAGGTAGCGACTGGTCGACTGAGTGAAGCGCGACGGGATCTGGACCGTGCGGAAGCTGCCCATACGGGCTGTCTTCTGGCAAGGGCTAATCTGACTCTTACGCATACCCCCGAGGCACAGCTGGAGCGGGCTCGCGTTGATGTCTTGGCCCTTAGGAATGAGAGGATGGCTGCACTGGAGCGACAGATTCGTGATCTGATTACTCTGCCATCTTGATGTATCTTTCCCTATGTAATTTTGCCTCCTTCTGGGAATGAATAAAAGCGACTCTTTTCTGACTGTTGTGGACCCGTCATTTCGGAATGTAAATGACAGTTTTTTAGGTGAGGGGGATATCAGAGGTAGTATGGACCTGATATACTCTCGATAAACCTCTTTAGCAGGATATATCTATTCAGAGGTCGTACGGACATGGCAGGATATGACCTAACTAGTTTCTTTTCTTGGAGTAGTTTTGTCAGAATTGAGATTCTCGCTATGTTCCGCCTGGGCAAGGGAGAATTAAGCGTAGTATCTTTTCAGGAATTTGCCGTTGATGGGAGCCATTAAAAGGTCCCCGTTAGGCTGGGCTATCCTGTAGGCGCCGTTCGAGAACGTTGTCTCGATCACATAAGGGCCTTCCCACTTGGGCTAGAATTTGCCTTTACTTCTGTGAGTTAAAATCATCGGCCTTCTTACTGCTAGAACTAGCTCGCCGATCTTGAACACCCTTTCCTTTACTTTATGGTTAAAAGCCCTGAAAATGCGTGCTTGGTAGAGCGCGATGCGCTGTTGAGCTTGGAGGCGTTTCTCGTCTAATCCTTCTAGCTCCTGAAGCCTTAAAAGGTCATTCTTTTCTTGAGTCAGCTCGTTAGCCACGGCTATTCTGAGCGACGGGATCTGGATTTCAATAGGAAGAACTGCTTCGCTCCCGTAGACCAGCGAGAATGGGGTACAACCCGTCGGCGTTCGTACCGTCATGCGGTATGCCCAGAGGCATTCGCCCAGCTTTTTATTCCAGTCTCTCTTGTTTGAAGAGACAAACTTCTTCAAGAGATTGATAATGGTTTTGTTTAAAGCTTCCGCCAGACCATTAGCAGCTGGATAGTACGTCGTGGAGGCAACATTGTGTATCCGGTTTTTATCACAAAATCGATGAAACGTCTGGCTGATGAACTGGGGCCCATTGTCGTGAATTATCCTCCGGGGTACCCCGAAGCGATAGATGACGTGATGTTTGATGAAGCTGACTACGTTGGATGCTTTTACCTCAGTGAGAGGGATTGCTTCGGCCCATTTGGAAAAGTAATCCGTGATGGCCAGTATGAACTGGTGACCCCTGGAAGAAGACGGGTGAATAGGACCGATGATATCCATTCTCCATGCTTCGAAAGGCCAGGATGCGACCGTAGGATGTAGATATTCCGACGGTTGATGTATGAAGTCCGTATGAACCTGACAGGCTCTGCAATGCTTTGCATACTGTATTGCATCTGCGATCATGGTCGGCCAGTAATAGCCCATTCTCCTGATGCGATCCTGTAGCTTAGGCCCGGGTTGATGCGCTCCGCATACGCCGTTGTGAGCTTCACGGATAATCTGCTGTGCTTCGACGCCAGAGAGACACCTCAACAGCAGTCCGTCGCAGGTCCGGCGATACAGGCATTGTGAAGATGCATCGAAGTAGAAGCGTAGCGATCGTCTCTTGACGGATACTGCTTCCTTGGGGTCCTCCGGTAAGATTCCGTATGCCACGAAATCTATGAAAGGACTTGTCCAATCTCTTGTAGGAGGATCGGTGTTTACAGCGTAGCTGTGTTCTATGTGACAGCTGTTCTTCACACAGAATAAATCTCTGTTAAGAAGGATTACCGAATCTTGCCTTCTTATAGGAGTAGCTAAGTCTGCAGCTAGGCTGGCCAGGGCATCAGCTTCCAAATTCTGAGATCGAGGTACGTGCTCCAGGAAGAACCCTTTGAACGTCATGGCTATCTCGATTGTCGCCCGGTGATAGGGGATGAGGTCTGGATTACAGACTTCGTATATTCCTCTGACTTGATTGACGATGAGCAGAGAATCACCGAAAGCTTCCAGGGAGTCTACCCCCAGTTCTGTAGCAACTTGGAGCCCAATTAGTAGAGCGTTGTATTCCGCCACGTTGTTGGAGCAGGGCTCGCTAAGAGAGTATGCTCGGTTGATGACGAGTTGATCCGGGGTAACTAGGACGACTCCCACTCCTGAAACGACGTTTCCTTTAGGACCGGTTCTGGAGGCGCCATCAAAGAACAGTTGCCATACGTCACTTTTTCTTACGAAGTTACATTCTGCAACTTTATCAGGGATGTCTTCGTATAGCTTGGAGGTCTCCGGGATCGGATGAGCCGCTAGGAAGTCGGCCAGTGCTTGGCCTTTGATGGACTTCTGTGGGATGTATACCATGTCGTATGGTGTTAGCAGCATCGCCCAAGTTGCGAGTCGGGAGTTGAGGGCACTTGGCTTGCTCATCAGCACTCGGAGAGGGTTGATCCTGGAGATGATATGAATAGTCTGGCCGGTGACATAGTGCCGCATTTTCTGGACAGCGAACATCAGAGCCAAGTATTCCTTCTCCACTGGGTTGTACCGGTGCTCGGCCCCGACCATCATCCTGCTGAGATAGTAGATAGCCTGTTCATGACCCGCATTATTTTTCTGTGCGAGAAGAGCTCCTAGCGAATGATCTATTGCCCGAACGTACAGCAAGAATGGTTTTCCCATGACGGGAGACCCCAGAACTGGCGAACTGGTTAGGTAGCGTTTGATATCCTCGAACGCTTGCTGACAGGTTTCGTCCCATATGAAGGATACACCTTTCTTCATGAGATGAGAGAAGGGCTGACATCTCCCGGAGAGGTTGGATATGAATCGCCGGATATAAGCCAGACGTCCTTGGAACCCCCTGAGTTCCCTCAGATTACGGGGCGGTTGTATTGCCGTGATCTCTTGGACTTTGTCAGGGTCTACTTCGATGCCTTTGGTGGTAATGACAAATCCCAGGAATTTGCCACTGGATACACCCAGAAAGGACTTCGTAGGATTCATCTTGAGTTGATGCTGGCGCATTAATTCGAATACCGCCCTCAGGTCTCGGGTGTGATCGCCTTTGAGGCGACTTTTGACAGCTATGTCGTCTACGTAATATTCTACTATTTTGCGTAAATGCCCACGGAATATGTTACTCATAGCCCGTTGGTATGTAGCCCCAGCGTTCTTTAATCCGAAGGGCATGACCGTATAGCAATATACCCCCAGTGGTGTCCGGAAGGCAGTGTGCTTCTCGTCTTCAGGATGCATCTTGATCGGATTGTATCCTGAGAATCCGTCCATGAAAGACATGCGTTCGAAGCCGCAGGTGTTGTCGATCATAATGTCCGTGATGGGAAGAGAGAATTCATCTTTGGGGCAGGCCGCATTCAGATCTCGGTAGTCGATGCAGATACGTACCTTCCCATTTTTCTTCATGACTGGGACCACGTTAGCGACCCAGTCGGGGTGTTGTTCCTCCCGGATGAAACCGCAGGTTATCAACTTCTTGACTTTAGCCTCAATGGCGTCCATCATATCGGGGCAGAACCGTCGTTGGTGCTGCTTTACCGGCTTTGAATCGGTCAGTATATTGAGCATATGAGTAGCTACCTTCGGGTCTAGGCCTGGCATATCCTCATAATCCCACGCAAAGACGTCAATATACTCCTTTATCAGCTGTATAACTTCTTCCCTTTCAGGTGGAGGAAGATTGTTACTGACAAATATTGGCTTTGGTGAGAGCTCACTCCCAACGTTGATCTGGACGACTTCGTCCTTGGTGGGAGGTTCCCTCTGCTCGAAGCGGAATTCCTACTGCGTATCCATCTGTTGAGCCCAGGGGTCATCCTCGAATGGCTCCGTATCCTGCTCCTCGGCTTCTGAGGGATTTGTCATTACTATGTTCACTGATAGTGCTTGTTCGAGAGCATCTGGTGAGTTGGAGGGCGATGAGCTGTTCTGGGAGGAGGAAAAGGGATCCTCTTTTGGCTCGGAAGCCGCGAGGGAGGTGGCATACCCTAACCCGAGACGAGTTTGTCGATTGCGGGGGTTGCCGCACGGCGGCGTTCGTCTACCTCTTCCGTAGTTGAGGCCTGGCTTCCGTTTCAAGTCGTAGCCCATGTTTTGCATGATCTTTAGCGCTTGCGGGCTATAACGGTGAATCTGTACTTTCCCGGTGTCGTCATCAAAGGGATCTTCTTGGGCAGCCGGTTGATTCCGCATGCGACCGAAGACTATTGAGTGCCGACTGCTACCGGTAGGTGGGACGATGAAGATAGAATCCTCATGTGGCCCATATGTCGTGACGATGTTGGATGGCGATGCTACTTCCCAGACATATGGGCGGTAGGAGCTTATAGCTTTCAAGAATTTTTGTGCTATGGGTTCTACCTCGTCATGTGGAGTGGGTCCTTGTTTTGGAGCTCGAGCATAAATATACTGGAAAAGAGGATGTTTATTATCATCTGAAATTTCACTCCTGGTCGCCTTTACACCAGTCGACTGCCTGTTGCGTCGAAGGTTGATGACCAAGGGTGGAGGTTTTTGGTTCAAAGTGACCACTAGAGGATCACCCCCTTCTCCCGTCTTGGTCTTGTCCAGGTGGATAGCCAAAGGTTCTATGGCTTTCAGACGAGTGGTTCGTCCCTTCACTTTAATGGACAGCGGCAGTGTGGCAGAGGGCTCTTCTGGCTCCCGGTGGGATTCCTCCTTTGCCTCGCCTGACCCTTCTTCCACGTGGTCCTGGGAGTATAACACGGCATCGGAGTAATACGACTCTATTTCTTTGAACGGGTTTAGGTCAGCCACCTCCGTCTGTACTGTTCCTTGTGTGTCTACATATTTAAGGTATTGATGTAGGGTTGAAGGAACGATGTTGTGGTCGTGAATCCACGGTCTCCCTAGCAAAATGTTGTAGGACACCTCTGAATCGATGACGTAACATGTGGCCACCGATCTAAGGTTACCGATCTGGATTCTCAAGCGAATTTTCCCCAATGGCTTACTTTTTCCAGCGTTGAAACCCACGATTGTAGTGGTAGTGTAAGCCAGTTCGCTGGTAGGAATTCTCAGTGGCCTGAGCAGACCGTGCGGGATGATGCTGATCGACGATCCCGGATCTATGTGAATTCGATCGACTTCTATGGAACCGATGTACCCGGTGTAATAGAGGGGCCTGTCATGTCTGTTATGTTTTAACAGCATGTCCTCTTGAGTGAAAGTGATATTTGGCACCACCTCCATTACGCTGTGGCACTGAGGATATGCCACTGGTTCCTCATCGGGGGACTTGAGTTGGGTCAAGTACGCCTCTGCCTGCACCAGCGCTTCACTCAGGGCTAGACGAGTGTCAGGGGAGAGCCTGAGTAGCTCAAAGATGGACAACCTGGCTGGCGTATTGGCTAGTTGGGCCAGGATGTCAAATTTGTATGGCTTCTCTAAACCTTTGCTTGGAATGTTTTTCACAGGTTTGTCGAAGCGTATTTCTTTCTGCTTTCCCTTTTCCGCCGGAGTAGGTTTCGCAGGGCTGGCGTTTGGCACGACGGGACCTTGCTCTGAAGGTTTGATAGCTGGAGCATCAGCTGGCGCGCCTTCCTGATTTGCTCCGTTGTCGTCGAGGTAGGCCCTCCCTGAACGGGTTGCGACAAGTCCCTCGTCTTCGTCTGATGCAGAAGAAGTTGTGATCATGTGGCATGATCTGTATTTGGGACTCTTCTTGGAGGTAGGCTTGGTTGCCTTGGTCTCCCTCTCGAGCTCTGGCACCAAATCCGGGTGAACCCACATAATCTCGCCCTGCCGGGTAGTTAGGGGCACTAGGTTGTGATTTTGACCCCTAGCCGGGGGGAGGTTAACGATGTTCATCGTTGTCCGGGATATAGGTGCAACACCATTAGGGACCTTTTGGGGAGGCAGATTGCCAAACTGCAGAGAGACCATGTTGGCCGCGACCGTCTTCTCGGTGCTGTGCAGAGTGATGGCCTTAGCATCAATTAATCCCTGGATCTTCCGTTTTAATACATAGTACGCCTTTGTCGGGTGGTGTACGTATCTGTGGAAGACGCAGTATTTGGGGTCGTCGGTATTGCCAACTTTCTGGGGCCGCCTTAGCTCCGGGAGGGTGATCTTGCCACTTTTGACGAGACACTCAAAGATACTTGGGATATCGTCGTCGTCGAAAGAGTAGACTTTGACGGGCCTAGAAGTCCCGGGTTTTGCTTGCGTGGTTGTCGCAATCTTTGGTCTGGCCGTGTTGATTGCCAGGGCTTCTTTCCCTTTGGGACCACGAGGATGGTCACTGCTGGGAGATAACCTCTTGCCTCTGTCAGAGGCGGAGATCATGATGCCATTGTCGCGCGCCTTGCGACTGTTATCTTCAGCGGCTACTGCCGAGATGATGAACGAGGGCCAATCATGGAACTGATATGGTCCTGTGAACACCGAGACCACGGGAAGGAGATTTTTCCTGCAAATGTCCACCAATACAGAGTCTGGAACTCCTGGAGGCATCTGTAAAGTGGCCGGACGAAAGCGTTCGATGAAGATGCGAACGTCCTCCTTTTCCTTCTGTTTGACTTCGATGAGGGAGGACATAGACATGTCCATTCCTCCCTCGTAGAATCGTGTGAAGAACAGAGCTTTGAAGTCCTCGAAGGAAGTAATGCAGTTGTCCGCCAAGCTACGGTACCACTGGTAGGCTACTCCTGAGAGACAGCCTTTGAACACCCGAGTGAGGAGGGCATCGTTCCCTTGTAGCAACACCGTCATCATACTGAAATAGTTCATGTACTGACTTGGTGATGTTTTTCCCTCGAACAGAGCCATAGCCTGAGGTTTGTATCTCGGAGGGAAAGGGACTTCCTCCCAGACAGCTGGATAGGGCTGGTTGATTCCCAGTTTCTTGAGCTGATCTTTGTGCTTCAAGGCGTCGAACTGGGCTTTCAACTCTCGCACTGCCTGCATCGGATTCTCAGTCGAAAGCGGGGCTACTGAGTGGTGCGGAGTCAGTTGTATTGTAGCTCCAGCGGGAGGTAGAGCATTTTCTAGGTGAGGAAGCGGAGGAACCGTTGACTCTTGATCCAGCGTAGGCTCTTGGCTTGGGTTGGGTGGTGGTGAGTCCACCCCCGCGCGTATCTGAGTTGGCGGGACCGACGCTTGAGCCATGGTAGTTGCGTGCTGAGCGAGCATCATCCGGTGCATGTTTTCCATTACGGATTGCACTTGTTTCAGAGATGTCTCCAGTATAGTGATGCGTTCTGCGTTCCCTGATGGCGAAGCTTCCTCGCGCTCATCTTCAATGGCGTAAGCTCCCATTTCCCTGGGGGTCATTGAGGGATTAGTATAGGTCGTTATAGAAGTCGACTCCATACTTTCTGCCTCTGACTCGGGAACTTGGAGACCTTCGGCGTCGGAATCAGAAGAAGATGACGCCGGTTGTTGTGACCTTGCGCGAGTGTTTTGGAACACCCCGGCTTCAACGTCTCCGAGGGGCTTACTAAACCTCCTTCGGCTCAGAGGTCTAGAAGGATGACGTCTTGAGCTCGACCCTCCTCTAGGTATGTGTGAAGCCATGTTCACAGACGCATGCGCGGGTTCCCCTTCCTGGAAAGACAGTGAGTAGCTCAACCGGTCGAAAACCGATCGTTTCGCCTTGGAGCAGCAGCAATTAATCACAACCTTATGACTATTACAATAGTGTTCGCCAGGAGGCAAAATAGACATGTTGGAAGGTCCCCTTTCTTTACGCCTCCCGATTAGATACTCGCGTAGATCAGGAGGGTTTCTTTCCGCCGTCTGAGTTTGTTTTACGCCGAGGGACCGTGCCTGGCGTAATCTGGAGGTCCGCTTAGTCTGGCGTGAGGCTGGAGAGGCCCTCAGTTGGCCATTAGCTTCTCGCGTAATCCGGAGAGTAGGCAGATCATTCTTTTGCTGGCGTAAAGGCCCAGTAGTTGAATATTCACCCGCCTGCTTTTCCTTGCGGAGATTGCAGCGCTCATCTGGTTCACCGTAAAGGTCAGATGTCGTAGAGCGCGATCTGTACTTCTGATTTGGTGTTGAGGCACCATCAGAGGTTTTGTCTGTATCGCGCGTAGCGGGAGACTAATTTCTGTGCGTAGAGCGCAGTGGATACTCCTGGGTTAGCGCTGAGACTTTGCCAGAAGTTTTGTCTGTACCGCGCGTAGCAGGAGACTGATTTCTGCGCGTAGAGCACAGTGGATACTCCTGGGTTAGCGCTGAGGCTTTGCCAGAAGCTTTGTCTGTACCGCGCGTAGCGGGAGACTGATTTCTGCGCGTATAGCGCAGAGGATACTCTTGGGTTAGCGCTGAGGCTTTGCCAGAAGTTTTGTCTGTACCGCGCATAGCGGGAGACTGAATTTTACGTGCGGGGCACGGAGGGAACGATGCTACCACCTTATTGGTCGGAGAGATCGGAGAGATTGGAGAGTCCACAGAAACGGCGGAGGATGTCTTGGGCATCCACACTTTGCGTAGCTTCCTGCTGTCTTGGACGGAAAGAGAGTGAGAGCTACCCCCAGTCCGAAACATGTCTTTGTAGGCAGACTGGTCGAACTGAATGACCAGTGTCTTCTTCACGGTTCCTACAGATACCGCATCGTGTTAAGCAATTACTTCCTCGTCAGAAGAGAAAGATGTCCCCAGCAGAGTCGCCATCTTGTTTGTGGTATTAAACGAAAGAATAAAAGTGTATTTCAATGACGGGGTTTATAAGAGACCCGCGCCCTTTTGTTTACAAACAAACTTATACAATATAATCCTATACGAGGATGTGGGAGTACAATTTATTTAATCTGGGTATAAATTGCTATAGGTGTCTGATCTACGGTCGATCACTTTAGCCCTTGGACTACACGATGTTGAAGAAGTGCCGTGGAAGACAGGAAGCAGCCTCGGGGGTTGCAGAAAAGGGTGGATGCACGATGCCCTGGTCGCCGATCCCTATCCTTTGCCTGAGCTCCGGGTTCCTCTCTCTCTCTCTCTCTCTCTCGATCTCTTCTCTCCTTGCTCGATCTTCAATTGTTGACCTCTTCTCTGAGTCTTCAATTGTTCGATCTTTCAATTTTTTGACCTTTTTCCCCATTGATAGGGGTCTCTATTTATAGAGTTTTGGTGACAGTGACCACTCTGTCGGTGTAACAACCGAGGAGTGGACAGTACAACACCCTTTTACACAACGGTTTAAAATAACCAATGCCTGCGTGTAAATGACCTTTTGAGTGAGCATGTGACGCGTGTCCAACTAAGGGGACAAAACGCGTATATCTGCTACGAAGATCACGGCGTAGAAGCCACGCAGGTAGGTATCCCTTGTGTAGCAGAGGTTGGCGTAAAAGCCAAGTGACTGTCACCTTGGCGTAGAAGCCGAAATAGGCATAGAAGCCGAACAGGAGTAGAAGCCGAATAGGCATAGAAGCCGAATGGGCATAGAAGCCGAACAGGCATAGAAGCCGAATGATCGTAGAGACTGAGAGGGCATTGGAAGCCGAAGGAGCACTGATCCTGAGCGGGCGTAGAAGCCACTGCGTACCATGCCGAAGTGCTGATGTAGACGTCTTAGCCGGAATTACGGCTTTCGAAGATGTAATCAAATCTTCTACAGAGATTTGTCATCATCTTGTGCATTAAATGCGGAGACGTGTTTTGAAGGTCTGCAGCCCTTCTGTGCATCCGTCGCAGAGACGTGCCTTGAGGGAAACTGTCACTGCTCTGTGTAATTAGACGTAGAGACGTGCCTCGAGCCCCGTACGAAGTACAGCTTTTGACGTGGCAGCGGTTTGTCTTATTGCGGAGCGTAAAACAGCTCATGTTTGCCTGTGTAAAACAAGGCAGCGTATTCCCTTGTACGTGAAAGAGCGGTTTACGCTGGGGGGACTTTGGTAAACGACGGTTTGGTAATATTTTAACCAAATCCTCTGCATTAAATACAGAGATCCGCCATCATACTGTGGGTACGTCCCGAGGGGTCTGCCATCGTTTTCAGCCATCGTCTGGGTAGCCGTGCAGCACTTTTTTGTCAGGAGTCAGAGGCCAGGTTCACCGCGTGACTTGACAGGTTCATTTCGGGAAAGACGAAGCATTCCTCGTACGCTTTAACGCTGCTTTGAGAGCGGCTGGATTTTACGCCATGGAGGCGATGAAGAACCCTGTTTTACGTTGGATGGCTCCGAAGGCCTCTGCTTACGCTGCTCTGTATCAAGATGCTGCGTAGATCGTTCCAACGTATTTTTTATGCTTCTACAATGTTATTCAATCCTCAAAACTTTAACACCAAGTATATCACATATGATATGCCCTTAATCAATTATAAAAGATAGTCATCTAGTAATGTGATTGGCCTATGGGTATATCTAGTACTCTCTGTGTATCAACTCATACCAAGCACAAGATTTGTCTTTCCGTAATAGGGAAAGACGAAAAACAATAATAAAGAGTTCAAGGGGGAGGTAATAGAATACAAGTATGGGGTTCAAGGCGATTAGAGAATTCAAAAGAGAATTGTCAAGGCAGTTGTGGATTAAAATCATATTTTGGTAATTCCTATTCACATGCTCGTATCAGTACAGTTATGTAATCGATACGATATGTCAGACATGTCTAGGGGCAAGTATATTCGTCTACTAGTCAACTATGTATCTCAATCCACGTAAAGTAGTCATGTGAAGAGCGAACCAAGCATACTATGGTTGTCCAGATCATAATACACTGATTCCGATTTGACAATTGTATTAGTGTGGTCCCCCAATAATACATATATCATGAACAAGCTCGATACAGAATAAGCTTGCAAATCTAGGCTATAATAGCAGCATAAGTCAAGGTAGTACAACAAATATAAATACGCTGGATTATGATGAAAGAAGGTACGTAATAATTCAAGTTTACAAAGAAGATAAGACTCTATAATCTCTATAGTTGTCATGCTAACTCCTTGTCTAAGTTGCTAGTCGACCAAATAGGGGTATAGGCCTTTAAGTTCTATAGTCTAACTAAACACTATCGTCTTATGCTAGCATACAATAATATCATTCAGTTATATTTCATTAATGAGTCAAAAAGGACTATGCGTTACTAGGTTATGAGGCATACTAACCAACTTAAAAGAATTAACTAATACTCTACTGCCTTAAGGATAAAGTAGAAACTCCTGTTAGGGTTTACGAGAAAAGGTCTTGGTACTTATTAGCGTATCCTATTGCATTATATTGGTAATGGTCATCTTAAGTCTTAATCATAGGGCTTATAGAACAAGTGTCAATAGCAAGAATGGAAAGGTTACTAGCCCTCAAGTGAGAGAGGATATAACTTATATGGAGATATGGGTTCAATTACATGATTTAAAACTAAAGTATAACCATAAAATTATAATCTAAATGAACAACTCAACTATCAAATTCTTGCTACTAAGCACATAATTTCAAAATTCAAGATTATAACTATAATTCTAGGAAACTATATATCATATCATAAAAGAATTCATTTGGCCTACAATCATAAGGGTTAGGTGGCACAAATTGAAAGATGAAGAAAAGAAAAATATAATTAGTCGTCGCACAAATAGCGAGCGCTAAGGTTTTGGAGGAACAAGATATAAAATTAAAAATTGAGGGACTCTTGATAATATCATGGTTTTCTAAGGGGGAGTGGTATGCTAGTTTCTATGTCCGAGGTATGATCAAGGAAAAGTGTTGATTACATTCCTCTAGGCTTCCTAAGGTGCTGTCTACTAATAACAAGACAATGATCTAAGTTTATAGTTCTAATATTATCTCACTATAAAAGTTAGGTTTAGTCTAATTGTTAAATCTTGGATCTCTATTGGTTCCTCAATACTAGGGTCAAATATTATGGTAAAACTTCTAACTAACTCTAGTAGTGTCTATACTACTCTCAAGTCTTCATACATTCATAAAGGGGTAATGGTAAACCAATCTATAGATAAGGAACGCTAGGGTTCATTAGGTATTCTAAACTCAATGATGTGTCCATACTCTAGTTGTATTCTTGGTAGGATCATTACCCTAATTATCATCCTAGTAACAGGGATTCCTATACTCTAGGAGAAGGCTATACTCAAGGAATTATCAGGAAAGTACATGAATCAAGCATGATGCAATTATTCGAATAGAATGGACTGGAAGGAGAGCGAATCATAGTCAATTGTGGATGAGATCCTATCCTATATTCCTAGGTGCAGGCTTGTTCGGTACAATAACGTAACCGAGACAATATGCTCTCGACCTGCATGGGCCACCACAAAAATATGTCACGCCCCAGTCCCAAAAGTACGTAGGACTAGAAACACGTAAGCATGCCAGCCGTATGGATATGGCAACTCCAATATATGAAAACCAAAATCCACACGTATGCTGTAATATGAATATCAATCCACAAGTGGTATAAACATATGTCACAAGTCACAGGGTATAATCTAAATCTCATCCACAGAAAATCAAATATAAATAAATAACCAATATCTATGAAACTAGATCTCAATATAATAAGTATCTAAGGATAACAGTCGGATGGAAACAAATCCACTACCAAGTCGAATATAAGAGTAAATACAATATAAGGACAACACAACCAACACCATATAAGATTACCAGCTATCAATCACGGCTCGAAGAGAAGACCTCTTCGAAACATAGGTAACCATCCGAATCTACGCTTCTGCAAACACTCAAGAACAGATACACCTAGAAGGGGCCATGTCCTCAGAGGGACATAACAAGATACATAAAACATATGCCAATAAATTACTGAAATAAATATCCAATGGTCGTCGAACCGTCTAAGTGAATGCAGTTAAGAACAACTTTTCCCACAAGTGAGCTATCTGGCTGAAAACTGGAATTTGGCATGGTTCTCTATTGGAGATCCAGGGGCCTAAAAGACACGTCGTCTTTTGAACGGCGGAGGCCCGCCTGATAGTACATAATATATAGTGGTCATCACCACCCGTATCTCCGGCGAAGAATCCGGGAGCACAGGAAAAAAGTGCAAAGGAGCTCAAATGCGGTACTTGTTGTTCTCCCCACCCCATGCTCTAAGCATGTCACATCCATGACACAATTTGGTTCATAGCCTATTCTTAGTACCCTAGCCCAATCCTGCAATCAAACAAGGGCATGGATGGGCCACCGTACTACAATAGGCTATGTCCATAGACCTTTAATAACTTCTAAGTCTTCTAGCATACAAAGTTTCTATTAGCAGTTATCCCTAACGCACGGCCCATACGTACAGGAGGCCAGACCTGTCACCCAGTCCGTGATCTATATGAGACTCACACTCATGTAACAACTGTGTCACGGCCAATGAACCTAATGATGCTACATGATAATGGGGTAGTCTCATAACCAAGGTCAATGCAAATACATAAATAAAAATATATCGCGACGACACTGTCGCGCGTATTTTATATAACAGTTAAAATATATGAACTAAAGACAGAAAATAAAGATGCATGCAACATATGGAATATAAATAATAGTACAATGGTAAGGTATACTTGGCTGCTCTAAAAAAGGATGAAGTCACAACTCAAGGCGTCGCCCGATCTACCTGTCACATAAATTAAACAAGTTAGGTTACAAAAGTGGGTGAATAGATTCCTCCATTTTAATTAATTTTAATTCTAAATAAATAACCTAAAATAGTATTTTAATGTTATTATAATCTAATTTTATTGTTAAATCCTAATTTTGGTCCAAAGGAAGTCAACTTTACGGATTTGTGATCCATGATACGCAAATCGAGGCAATCCGTTGACCAAAAAGTCAACCAACTCAAATCCTAGATTTGTGTATGGAATCCTATATATTTTAACACTACATGAATGCTGGAATCGACAGTTTCATAAAATCATAAGTCGGTAAAGAGTTATGGCCACAAGGGCGCATAGATGATAGTTTTCGGTGGTTTTCTATTTACGTCTACGTTGCACGAATTTTACAGTAGAATAAAATTATATTCTAAATTCTGGAAAAATACTTTTCTGGAAGTTCATCATGTCATCTTTCTGAAACTTCAAACGGATCGTAATTCCGAGTTCCGGATCTCCCAAAATCTCGAAAATACGAAAACGCATTTGATTTTGGACAGCTAGCACTTTCGGAATATTCTGGAAAAATAGGTTCTGAAATTACTGAAATAATTTATATAATCAGAAAACTAACCTTGATATGATTCTAACAAAAAAATACTGGAGCTCGTTTGGAGTCCGGAGCTAGGAGATGTCGTCTTTTTAAATTTCATAACTACTAGAAAATGAGGCTGAATTTATGACGAATTTTGACTATTTTTGGATGAAAAAGATAGGAGTTTGGGGATAAAAAATATGAAAGATGAGTTTATTCCATAAGTCTAATAGGTATTTATAATGGTGAAGATTTTTTAATTGAATAAGACTAGGATTGGCTAATTTTGATATGATTAGGATCAGTTTAAATAAGGATAGGATATGCATGAAGTTGTTTTTCTAGTAGGCTCAGAATTTGAATTAATTTAAAATAGAGTTTGAGTTCATCTCAATAATTTGTAACCTTAAATAGAATTAAAGATAATACAAATAATTTATATATAATCTTATTAATATCTATTAACACTAAATTAGCATCTATATAATATTAAGACTTTATATATCCAAATAAATCCTCAATAATTCCAAAAATCCCATAATTACTTAAAATTCTAAATAAATTACAAAAAAATATATTTAAATATTTTAACTCTAAATAAATGTTTAGTAGTAACAACATTCAGTATGGTCTCATAGTAAATCATGGAAGTCCTAAATATTTATGTTTCTAAGTTTTAATTACCAAAAATTCTAGAAAATCTCCAAAATCTAAAATAACCTAAAATAATTCTAAATAAATATTTATATAAGTAAATATATCAAGAAATTTATTTTCTAATTAACTAAGAGAATACTATAAAGAAATTCAACATCTATAATAAATATAATAATATAAAATACACACAAAATATCTATTTTGGGTGAGGGGGTTTATACGAGAACACTACAACGGCGGCCTCGACACATGGAGGCGATCTGATTAT
Organism: Iris macrosiphon; assembly: GCA_036927795.1. NCBI lineage: Eukaryota > Viridiplantae > Streptophyta > Magnoliopsida > Asparagales > Iridaceae > Iris > Iris macrosiphon. The sequence continues at coordinate 117,570,101 of JAYESA010000016.1, read as the reverse complement.
TGTAGGTGATGAGGTAGTTATGAACCTCGCTTGCGATGACAACTCTTGGCTGGTAGACTCAGGTGCTTCAACGCACGTATCTCACAATAGGGCATTATTCGCTACTTACACAACAGGCGACTATGGAGTGTTGAATATGGGAAATGGAGATGTGTCGAAGGTAGTTGCCATTAGAGATGTGTATTTGAGGACAAAGATGGGTGCAGTTCTTGTTCTGAAAGATGTTCGCCATGTCCCAGATATCCGTTTTAACCTGGTGTCGGTTGAAAGGTTGGATGACGAGAGTTTCTTAAATCTCTTTGGAAACAGTCAGTGGAAGATTTCCAGAGGTTCAATAGAGATTGCCAGAGAAAGCAAGATATCCAGACTCTACTATATGGAAGAGAGCACATAGTGGACAAAAGAGATGAACGCAACTACTGATGCGTCTATCGAGTTGTGGCACAGACGGGTCAGCCATTTCAGCGAGAAGGGGATGAGATACTTGGTGAATATGAAGATGATTCAAAGGTTAAATTCTACAAAATTGGAGAGGTGTACGCACTGTTTGGCAAAAAAGTAAAATATGGTGTCTTTCCAAAGTCATCCAAGTTCAAGAAAGTCGGCGTTGCTCGAGTTGATTCACTCAGATGTCTGCGGTCCAATGAAGGTAAAATTTATTGGTGGTGCCTCTTACTTTGTAACTTTTATTGATGATTGTTCCAGGAAGGTTTGGGTCTATGCCTTAAAGACCAAGGATCAGGTGCTGCCCACTTTCAAGGAGTTTCAGGCCTCCGTTGAAAGAGAAACGGGCAAGAAACTGCTATGTGTTCGGTCGGACAAGGCGGCGAATATATTGGTCCCTTTGATGGATATTGCAGAGAGCAAGGGATACGACACCAGAAGACTCCGCCAAAGATACCTCAGCTCAATGGTGTAGCGGAGCGGATGAACATGACGCTGATGTAGAGGATACGGTATTTGCTGTCAGAAGCAAACTTGTCGGAAAGCTATTGGGGTGAGGCTCTTTACACAGCTGCTTATATTATTAATTTATCTCCTAGTGCTCCTTTGTAGGATAATGTGACTAACAAAGTATGGTACGACAAAGAGCTGTCATACAATCACCTGCGAGTGTTTGGTTGCAAGGCCTTCGTGCATGTACCGAAGGACGAGAGATCCAAACTTGAGCCGAAGACGAGGCGGTGCGTCTTTGTCGGTTACGGTCGGGATGAGTTTGGCTATAGAATCTATGACCCAGTAAAAAGAAAGCTCTACAGAAGCAGGGACGTGGTATTCGTCGAGGATCAGACCATGACCAACACTCAGGATTCCAAGATCCCTTTGAGGCTGAGGAATTGCCTGAGTTAGAGTCATTTCGCTTGACCCATCCGGGCATGATGCCGCACGGGCGTGAACCGTGCCCGTGCAAGGACGTGATTTATTGGCTGGCAGTAAGAGTTCTAAGCCACAGAGTCGCACAGATTGTCCGAGTGCAGCGGAGTCATGAACGCATAGGCGATCGGTAACAGGTTCACTGAGTCGACAAATATAGCGAAAGCATTGAAACACAAGTTTGAAGTAAAGCAACTCTTTTATTGATATGAATAAGTGTTACAGGCGGCGTATAGCCGAGATTACAAATCGCTCAAGCCTCTCTCTCTGAAACAGTAAAAGCGTGCCAAGTGGCTACAACTGTGGAATGATTGTACAGGCGATGTTCGGGCTATGTTCCAACATTATGTCTTGTATATGTGCTTCTGTTCCAGACGCACCGTTGCTTCGGAGTGATCTCCACGCCTAAGCACGCACGTTGGAGGCATCCGCACCGAACGAGGTTCTCCCGCACCCTGCATACAAACTGGTGGATTATCAGTACATTGAATGCACTGGTGGGGAAGCTACTCGTCCGCTCGACAAATCCAAACACGTAATATAAGTTCCGTGCACCAACTATTAAGTTGTCTTTCTAGTTGCCTTAGGATCAGTTTCATGCAAACATTGAATAGCCTAACGTGTCGGGCAGTGCGCCGTGCAACATGAGAGGAAACACGGCGAGACTTACCAACTTACCATCTTCTTCCCTGTCCAAGGCAAACATTGAGGCAAATGTTATTAATACAAGCACGGCAAGTATAAACATTCAGGAGCATAGCATATGCAAACACGAGGGTCGTTTAAATATGATCGTTCAGGTGTTCAGTTGTACATTTGATGCGATGCAGTGACTCGCACGCGGATAGCCGCTAAGCGAGGATGACTTATCTATATGAACATGAGTCGCTGGCATAGCCATAAAGGACCGTTTAGTCTCAGGGCGAAGTGACGTGCAACGCGGGTGGCGAGCCCCGCTGTATAACACTTGCCGGGTAACATATGACTATACATACGTCCCGTCCGGATCGGATCGGTCCCAGTGCCCCGGTGACCGTCCGCGGGACTCAACATAACATACCTTGTGCACACAAGTTGTCCGCGACTATGCAGGTCAGGGTCTATTCTTTTCCATAGCTTGACATGATAATCATGAAACTTAAACTTATATCTGAACGAGCATATTGCCCACGAGCTGGGATTCCATCAGTACATAACACGATCCTCGTTCAGATGCATACTTAGCATGATTATTATTCAAGTGTGATTTCACGTTCAGTATTCATTACCCTGATGCGTGCCCCTGGTTCGGGGATTGCCTTGGCGACCCAATGGTCCCGGATACTTGCAGGTTCATTCAGGCGCGGAACGACTATGTAGTAGTCTCCCGGGGTTTGGATAAAAATATAGCAACGTACAAGCAGACAAGCATGCGTTTCTAAGGAACATAAGTAAACACGTTTGCTCGGACCCGAAGGTAAGCCGAGAGATGAAGCCGTTAGGGACTTAGCATGCGAGGGTCTGAACATAAGCAGTATTTCAATTTCTATGTTCTAGCATAAGCAATATAAGTTGGGATTATTCCCTTAGCTAGGTGCGTTAGATTCTTATTAGCATGCATGGGGTGATTCACCTAGCGACTAGCATAAATATTCCAGATTTTTATGTGTGCTGGCTAAGCAAAGACAAGTTCACCACCGTAGCCACCCACTTTAGCGATGATTCGCCTCGGTAGAGCGATACGTCAAGCGAGCCTTTGAAAGTCTAAGCCGAATTCCTGTAGGGACAAGTCTAGATATCTTTTTGCTTCTCGTTAAGGCAAGGCGGGTCGGGACAGTTGCACTATTGCCGTTTGAGACGGCAGTCCGCTTGAGCGGAATGGGGTGTTACATCCTACCCAACTCAGAAAAAGTCTCGTCCTCGAGACTTACTGAGGACAAGCAGTAATCTAGGGTTGAGGCAATCCTAGACAAGTCGTTGTACTTATTTCATTTGGATCTTCACTTGCACAAGCTTCGAAATCAGCATATCGCTTAGACTGGATCGTGCGCACTTTCGAAGGGCCCCTCTAGCGTGAACACGTCAACCAGCTTAGTGATAGTGAAGTCTCAGCACTCGAGTTTTACCTTTTCTTAAGTCTTGGATGGTGCACTAGTTCAAGGCGTCCCTCGAATAGATGCATTCAACCAAACTTAGAGTTAGTAAAAATCGGACAAGCTATTAGCGATACTCTCAAGGGTTTGCACAGGTTGGCACAAAGGTCACTCGCAGCATACAACCAGACAAGCAATCATATCATTCAAAACATATTTTGAAAGTATTTAGACTTATTGTTGGAACATCCCATCGAGGCATTGAGAGAGAGCGTGCACATAACCCACGAACGAGCTTTCAAAACAGAGATATCGAATCGAAGTCCAAAGGCGTAGAAGCCAGGCTCTGATACCACTATGTCACGCCCCGATCTCACGCAGGCAAATCGACCGTTTCCGCTAGGCGGGAATCACCCTCGCCAGCGCTCCCGCAGAACGATCGCTTGACCCATCCGGGCGTGATGCCGCACGGGTGTGAACCGTGCCCATGCAAGGCCGTGATTCATTGGCTGACAGTAAGAGTTCTAAGCCAAAGAGTCGCACAGATTATCCGAGTGCAGCGGAGTCATGAACGCATAGGCGATCGGTAACAGGTTCACTGAGTCGACAAATATAGCGGAAGCATTGAAACACAAGTTTGAAGTAAAGCAACTCTTTTATTGATATGAACAAGTGTTACAGGCGGCGTATAGCCGAGATTACAAATCGCTCAAGCCTCTCTCTCTGAAACAGTAAAAGCGTGACAAGTGGCTACAACTGTGGAATGATTGTACAGGCGATGTTCGGGCTATGTTCCAACATTATGTCTTGTATATGTGCTTCTGTTCCGGACGCACCGTTGCTTTGGAGTGATCTCCACGCCTAAGCACGCACGTTGGAGGCATCCGCACCGAACGAGGTTCTCCCGCACCCTGCATACAAACTGGTGGATTATCAGTACATTGAATGTACTGGTGGGGAAGCTACTCGCCCGTTCGACAAATCCAAACACGTAATATAAGTTTTGTGCACCAACTATTAAATTGTCTTTCTAGTTGCCTTAGGATCAGTTTCATGCAAACATTGAATAGCCTAACGTGTCGGGCAGTGCGCCGTGCAACATGAGAGAAAATACTGCGAGACTTACCAACTTACCATCTTCTTCCCTGTCCAAGGCAAACATTGAGGCAAACGTTATTAATACAAGCACGGCAAGTATAAACATTCAGAAGCATAGCATATGCAAACACGAGGGCCGTTTAAACATGATCGTTCAGGTGTTCAGTTGTATATTTGATGCGATGCAGTGACTCGCACGCGGATAGCCGCTAAGCGAGGATGACTTATCTATATGAACATGAGTCGCTGGCATAGCCATAAAGGACCGTTTAGTCTCAGGGCAAAGTGACGTGCAACGCGGGTGGCGAGCCCCGCTGCATAACACTTGTCGGGTAACATACGACTATACATACGTCCCGTCCGGATCGGATCGGTCCCAGTGCCCCGGTGACCGTCCGTGGGACTCAACATAACATACCTTGTGCACACAAGTTGTCCGCGACTATGCAGGTCAGGGTCTATTCTTTTCCATAGCTTGACATGATAATCATGAAACTTAAACTTATATCTGAATGAGCATATTGCCCACGAGCTGGGATTCCATCAGTACATAACACGATCCTCGTTCAGATGCATACTTAGCATGATTATCGTTCAAGTGTGATTTCGCGTTCAGTATTCATTACCCTGATGCATGCCCCTGGTTCGGGGATTGCCTTGGCGACCCAATGGTCCCGGATACTTGCAGGTTCATTCAGGCGCGGAACGACTACGTAGTAGTCTCCCGGGGTTTGGATGAAAATATGGCAACGTACAAGCAGACAAGCATGCGTTTCTAAGGAACATAAGTAAACACGTTTGCTCGGACCCGAAGGTAAGCCGAGAGATGAAGCCGTTAGGGACTTAGCATGCGAGGGTCTGAACATAAGCAGTATTTCAATTTCCATGTTCTAGCATAAGCAATATAAGTTAGGATTATTCCCTTAGCTAGGTGCGTTGGATTCTTATTAGCATGCAGGGGGTGATTCACCTAGCGACTAGCATAAATATTCCAGATTTTTATGTGTGCTGGCTAAGCAAAGACAAGTTCACCGTAGCCACCCACCTTAGCGATGATTCGTCTCGGTAGAGCGATACGTCAAGCGAGCCTTTGAAAGTCCAAGCCGAATTCATGTAGGGACAAGTCTGGATATCTTTTTGCTTCTCGTTAAGGTAAGGCGGGTCGGGACAGTTGTACTATTGCCGTTTGAGACGGCAGTCCACTTGAGCGGAACGGGGTGTTACAAGAAGTTTTTATGGTCTGAGGCAGGCTCTGAGGCAGTGGTACAAGAAGTTTGAGTCATTTATTGGGGAGCATGGTTACGGACGGACGATGTCGGACCACTGTGTATTTGTGAGGTACTTTGCCGAGGATGATTGTGGTGCCCCGTTCCCCCTAAACGGGGAGCGCGGCTAAGAAATACTAGACGGTATCGTTCGATCGGGATAGATTGAATCAAGAACTCATCCACGTTATGGATTTGTCTCTTCGGAATCGATTCCCATATTCAGTGGACCGTGCCCCCGGGATCGACTTAGCGGCAGAGTCAGGAGGGACCTCTCCGCTGCATTCTTTGTTGCCTAGTTTTCGCTGTCGCTTGTTGCTTTCGTGCCTTAAGTTGGTTTTCGGATTTGCTTGGGTTTTCTTGAACGGTTTCGATGGATTTCATTGCTTTCGTTCTTAGGACTGCACTTCAATTCCGATAAGGGAGAAAGAGGAAGAAGTACTGATCAGCTGTTCGTGTCAATACAGGTGAACCAGCTGTAGTCGTCACTCGAGCGGACGCCTAAAGCACTTCTTTCCTTTTCCTTCCAACTACCAAAGTGAGTGGCTACCAACCCGATTAGCTAGCCCTACTTGCTAGTCTTCACATCTAAATCTCGTGTTCGTGCTTTGCCCGATCAAACGATACCAAGTAAATAACTAAAAGATATCAAGATAATAAGGGAATAGACTTGGGAAATATTGCTTGTCAAATGAAACTTGTGAACGGTTACTTACTTATATGCTTGCTCGTTTGGAATGTTCATCATATGCATAAATATAAGTTAGAATGTATATTTCTTCTTAAAAACTGTGCTATGTATAGAACTCATTTTCAAAGCAATAACCCAACAGGAAGACTATGCTAAAGTAGATCTTGCCCTGTTATTGCCCTGTGCCTGATTTGCCTCAAATGTTAACTTAGTATACTGCGTTGATCACGGACAACTTGTGCACAAGGTCTTAGTTCCTGCGGACGGTCGCTGGGGCACTGGTACCGATCCGATCCGGACGGAACTCACGATAGTCGCCTACTTCGGATCGAGTGGCTTGTGGCGCCTCTTGTTCTCTGCACCGCACGCCATTCCGTCCCGAGACTAGCCCGTCCATTATGGCAACGTGCCAGTGATCCCCTCGTATATTTAAAACCTGTTGCTACTAACTTGTGTCTTCTTGGCAGGGAAGGCAAGGTAAGTATTATGCAGGTGGTTCAGACGGGCAGGTAAATGTCACCGAACGGTGGCGAGTTATTTCAATGATTCTATATATATGTCTTGCTGTAAAATGAACTAAGGCAAGATAGAAACCCACGAATATGCATGCTTCATTAAAATAACGTGTTGATTGGTATAGTTGGGATAGCTTGCCTTCACCAGTACGTTTCGATGTACTGACCCTCGTTGAAACAGGTTCCCCGCGCTAAGGAGAGCCGAGCGAGGAGCAGGAGACAAACCCCCAATTCAGTCCAGCTGTAGGCACGCCTCGACCGTGCCAACCTTTGAAGCATTTTGAAGAAGAAGAAGAAGCATTTTGAAGTTAGAAGCTAGCCACCAAGCAACCATGCAACTTCGTGGCAAAGCAGTCGTTCCGACGCAAGGTCTTATATTTTGAGTTTAGTAAGGATGTAATGTAAAGGACTGCTATCTCATTTTGTGTCAACACTTTTGTAAGCCCATAGAGGCAATCCTTATGACTCAGTTCAAGGAGTTTGTAATAGATGTTCATAATTATCAATAAAAGAGAACTTTTCCATGTTTCAATATGTGTTTCAATTATCTGCGTACTCTAAATATGTGCTCGCTATGCGAAATAAAAATACTTAGCCTTGTGCGGTGCGCAACCTAGGCCCGCACGGCGGTCACGCCCGGGGGACGACTAACGATTCCACGGGATCGGGGCGTGACATGTTGGTATTATCATTTTACTGCTCTATGTTGATGATATGCTACTGGTGGGTCGGAATGCCACTAGGATAGCGAAGTTAAAGTGCCAACTGAGTGCGGCCTTCTCTATGAAGGATTTGGGCGCAGCGAAGACTATTCTTGGGGTGGATATCAGCCGAGAGAGAGAGAGTCCAAGCTGCCACACTTGTCCCAAAAGAAATACATTCACCGGGTACTTCAACGTTGCGGGATGGACGGGTCAAATAAAGTGAGTAACCCCCTTGCGGCTCACTTTAAGTTCACCGAGGAGCAGTATCCATCTACCGAGGACGATAAGGAATATATGGAGCGGGTTCCATATGCCTCAGATGTAGGGAGTCTTATGTATACTATGGTGTTACGAGGCCAGATATCACTCAATCAGTTGGCACAGTTAGCAGATATACTTCCAATCCTGGAAGGGTATATTGGAGTAGGGTCAAGTGGATTCTACGATATCTTCAGGGAACTGTCGATTGGAGACTTTATTTTGGTAGTGACGAGCCGAAGTTGGTTGGATATACCGACGCTGATATGGCTGGAGATGTAGACACGAGGCGATCGACTTCGGGCTATGTGATAATGTTTGCTGGTGGAGCAGTATCGTGGCAGTCGCGGTTGCAGAAGTATATTGCCTTGTCGACGACAGAGGTATAGTACATTGCGGTGACAGAGGGTTAGAAGGAGTTATTGTGGATAAAGAAGTTGTTGCAGAAAATTGGGCTAAAGCAAGAGCAATATCATTTGCTTTGCGATAGTCAAAATGCTATTCACCTTGTGAAGAACCAGACATTTGATAGCAGGTCCAAGCACATTGAGACCCGGTATCATTGGATACCAGTTGTTATGCAAAAAAAGGAAGCGGCGATTGAGAAGGTTCATACATATGACAACGGAGCAGACATGTTCACAAAGATTCTTCCAAGAAAAAAATTTGAGTACTGCAGGCGGATCGTCGGGATGACAACTCTCTCTACATAGTTGTGAAGAGGGAGATTTGTTGGAGTGGGTGGGGTTCCCAACCTATGTGGAGAATACCCCGGAGTGCGACGAGCGCCATCTGTGTGTCGAAAAAGCTCGGAAAGTGCATCGAGCGCCGTGTATTGGAACATTTATGGTAAGCAAATATTATATTGGATTTTCATCTATGACTTTAATTATATATTTATGATTGGATCTTTCATATATTAACTTTCCATATAATTAGATTTTTAATTTATGGTAATCTAATTTATGATTTGATTTTCATTAAATATATGATTGAATATAATTGAATTTTTATAAATATTTTTGGCTTCCATATATAGATTTTCATATGGAAACCCTAATTTATGCAAGAATTTATATAAAGGCTAATGTAATATAGAACAATATAAGAAGAGAAAAAAATAAGAGAGAAAAAAGGTGGCGAGAGTGCCATTGCAACTTTGGAGAGAAGAAAGAATGATTGGATGCCGTTTCAGAGAATGCGATCAATTTGGGGTATTTCTCATTATCTTTTTTCTTCGTGGTTGTAATCTATTTTCTGTTCCAAAGAGTTGCCGTGATCCGTGTTGGATAGGTGAGGAGCTTGTAGATTGTCTTTATTCTATTAGTGGAGGTTCTTCAGGGTTGGACTTTGATCGTTCCATGATTTTTTTTTCATCTGAATTTTTCACGTAAAAATCTCTGTGTCTGCAATTTGTGTTTGGTATTTTTGGGTTTGTGTGTTTTGTTCGGTTCTCTTGCAGGTACTCTCTGTTTTGGATAACGATTTTCGCATTTCGTTCCCAACATTTCTTTCCTTTGAAAAATTACAATTCTCAGCGATTTTTCTTTTCGGTGTTTGAAAATGCCAAAAAAAATTGTTAGAAAAATTGAATACTTAGATGTTGAAGAATGAATCCTTGATTGGATGAAAATAACAATTTTACTCTCTATTTTTTTTCCATTGGTAATCACTTTTCTTTTCTCCTCAATTTCTTTAGCACCCAAATATAAGAAAGTAATGACTTTTCTTTTCCAATTCCATGATTCCGCTAACAAAATGAGGCCTTAGGCCTCGTTTGGTTCGCGAAAAGGAAAGAAAATGAAATCAATTTCTTGGTTTTTTTTTTTTTCCTATGAAAATTGTAATTCTCATTGATTTTTCTTTTCGATGTTTAAAAATGCCAAAAAAATTGGGAGGAAAAATGGTTACTTAAATGTAGGAAAGTGAATTTTGAATAAGTGGATGGAACAACTTTTTCTCTTAATTTTTTTTATTGAATTTTTTTTTTCTTTTTTCCTTCATTATTTTGATATTCAAAAATAATAAATGAATGACTTTTTTCTTTTCAACTATATGATTCAGCATACCAAACAAGGATTCAGGATACGTTAACATAACCAAATCCAGGGATCCAATCGTATTAACTATTAATAGGCTATTATGTGATAGAGTCTCCTAAACTTTCTTCCCCTCTCCCATACAATGCTTCTCCAAATTAAAGAAATGATTTATTTTTCTAAAACCATAGGTCAGCCTCTGGCCCTCAAATGCTCTCTGAGGATCTGTCGGAAAAGTCTTTCCGACTCGGTAAGTCATCATCTATTCTATGTTTCAAGAATTTAGAACCTCTCTCCCAATAATCTCTCTCTCTCTCTCTCTCTCTCTCTCTCTCTCTCTCTCTCTCTATATATATATATATATATATATATATATATATATATATATATTAGCCTAGCTCATGATTCTTGAGGTGTTATATCACACCGATTCTGACACGTCATAGTGTATTTTACCTCGTGTCCGACAGGACACCAAACGCACACACGCACATCACATGTAAATGTCACCGGGTTTTTTTTTTCCAAGTGTCTTTGCTTCTTAGCTCTTCAGCATGTCTATCTAGAATTCTACGATGTACTTATGGATGCTATATACATTATGAATTTAATCGTAGTAAAATAATTATTTTATTTTCGGTAGCCTTTCTGATGATATAATTATTGTTCATGTTCGTTGCAATACTCATAATCAATGGTAGCTCTTATGACTAGAAGTTGTATATCTTGTTCAAGATCAATAAATATGCCTTACCTCATCATAGTCTACAACACCAGTAATTTTGAGACATTATTTTACCTTAAACAGTGATACTGATACTCCAACGTGTTGTGCCTGACACGATACAGACACTCAAAAAGACAGAAAAAAAAAAACCAAAAATATGAGAGTCATGTTCATGTCGTCGTGTCTGTATCGTGCCCAGGGGCGGATCCAGGATGACAATCCACTGGGGATACAACCATAAGGGAGTTCAGGAACGTCCTCGATTTTTTTTGGGTATAATAATATAATATTATATTAAATAGTTCCATTTTCATACAATAAAGTATTACATCTCACAATTGTAACTAGATGTATATTGTTTCTACAAGTGCATAATGAGATTAAAATCTTTCAGAAAGTATAGATGTATATTGTTTCTATAAGTATAAATCTGATCATGTAGGTAGATATATATTATTTCTATAAGTTAACATCTTTCAGAAAGTATTACTAGATGTATATTGATTAGAGTTATTTGTATTTACCCACCCACCCACCCACTCCCCCACACACACACACAAATTGTTAATTATATATCCACTACCCCCCCCCCCCCCCCCCCCCCCTCTCCTCCCTATTTAAAAAAAAAATAGTGTTATCCCCCACCCAGTTCTCAAAGCTTAGGCTTTTGTAACACTATTTTTTAAAAAAAATGGGAGGTAGTGAAGATATGATTAGCAATTTGGGAGAGGGGGGTGTAAATACAAATAACTCTATTGTTTATACATGTCCAAATCTGATTATGTAACATCTTGAATTATGCATACTTTCTAAATAAATAAAAATCACTGGGAGCTAGCCCCCTAGTGCTGTCTATGTGTGTCTGCTCCTGATCGTGCCATATTTTTGTCCGTGCAACATGGTTCTCTCTGCATATGGGTTGTGTTGAATTTCGTAGGGGTATAGTCATTAAGATGGAGAGATGAGAAGAGGAGACAAGGAGAGGGTAATGATTTGGAGAAAACCAACCTACTCATGGGTTTGGAATCTCATAATGCGAATATCTCAATATCTCGTAATGTCCTGTAATGCCAAACAAATATGGAAGAACGGATAAGATGTGGAAAATTCTCGTGGCCAATATCTCATGCGAACATCCCAATATCTCTTGCATTCTTCTATATTTGCTTGGCATTACGGACATTACGAGATATTCGTACTAGGGGATTCTAATCCCTCCTCATGGACGGTCTCTTCTTATTGATGACATGAAAGATACAACGATGGAAACTTATCTGTATCTACAAAGATGGAATCAATCTAGAAGATTCACTAAATCTAAATGATTGACTAAATCTATGAGTAAATCTACTAAATCGATCCTAGAGACCTTAGAAAATCATTTCTAAACTAATTCTAAAATATACCAAAGTTGATGTTGACCCAACTTTAATTCCGATCAATCATGACCGGAGTTAATTATGATAACTAGCTACGTACCATATTCTACCACATGATGCTAATTGCAAACATCTCTCCAATTTTCATTAATATTAAAGAGTACAGTTTTATCACGAGCAACCAAGTCACTTCAAAGATTACATATTTGACCTTATTACAAAACAAATTACATAATTTTTACCTTCATCTTTCAATGTAGTTTTGAAAAATCTAGATGCAATTTATAAACTCGGGCTCGTATTGCGATATCATCTCATGATTTTCTCTCTTTTATCTTGCATAGATGACGGATTATAGGTGGGAGCGGGATGGGTCCCTCATGCCCTTGTGTCTAACTCATTCTACTTTGTACAATGGAGATTTATAATGATCCTATATTGTTTCTCATTTTTTAAGATCTCATGATAATATGTTCCATTTTTAAAAAAAATAATTTTTAAAGCCTTTTCAAATAGATTTGCCTATGTGAAAATTTATGATGAATATACTTTGTATCTATGTATTTCAGATTCATAATATATATATATATATATATATATATATATATATATATATATATATATGGTAAACGGGATATAAGTCATAGTGCTCATTTTGCTACATGAGTCATGCACACATGTGAATGACTCATTTAAGAAAATGAACAATATGACTCATATCTCGTTTACCTCTCTCTCTCTCTCTCTCTCTCTCTCTCTCTATATATATATATATATATATATATATATATTTCAGATTCATCCTTTTTTTCATAAATTATCCTTTCTTAGGTGGCTAGTTGGTAGTTTTTTGCTACAGTCTTGGCGAGTTACAATCTCTTCGAGATTCTTATTGTGTGGTTTTGTTGATTTTTTGTGTGTGTGCCAATTATCTAAACATTCTCCATCTTCTTTTGGTCATTCTGTTAAAGCATATCACTGTTTTTTTAACCGTGATGAAGGAGAAAGTGACATTGAGTATTGACTCAATCACGAAACCAGGAGAAATTTAATATTATATATGTTCAAACAAGAAGAAAGATTCAGACTGTAAAGTTTGGATGGGGAACTAGACTATCTTTGATTTTGTTCCATTCTGTTCCTTCTGCTCCTCATTACTCAAGCTTGTTATGTGGTTTGTCCTTTTGTATCTCTATTATGTATTTTAGATGCGAATTTTGGATTCCTTTGCCACCTTTTACTAAATGTTGGCTTATCGATGATATTGTTCTTTATCTATTCTTATCAGTCTTCTTACTAGATGATATTGTTCTTTATCTATTCTTATCAGCCTTCTTACTAGCTTCCAATTTGGAGTTTCTTATCCAACACATTCTTAGTGATCTAAGTTTTGAAAGTTATATCATGAGACTTTTGATGCAATTTTTTTCAAGAATTTTTTAGTTTATCGACTTGGATCCTCCTGGACCTTACTTCTCTTTAAAAAAGTTAAAATCTTTTGTTTACTTAGCTTGTCATTTGTGTGTAATAGAGTTGATAAATTAACCAATTGTGAACCAGCTGTGGAAATTGGAAAATCAAAGTTTTGGTGTGGCAATACAACCCCCCCCCCCCCCCCCCCCCCCCCTTCACTTTTTTCATATAAATTCCTGATTACTTTTTATTGACTGTTGTGAGAATTAATATGCTACTACCACTTTCCACATGTTTCAAACCAAAGTGGCTTGTGGTGAGAGCAATATTATCTTGTATTATGCAAGTGCAATGTATGTACAAGGAAAGGACGCAAAGTTGTTAATGGCTTTGAGAGCCATATTAATTTTTTGGGATAACTGCATAGAAATCTTTGTGAATATAAGAGAACTATGGATTCTCATTCCCATTCTAATCTATTTCCAGCCAACTGGAGATGGCAATGGAGTTGCCTAGAATGACCTTCTCTGTGGAGGAATCCTTACAGAGGGTCAACCAACAGGAAGCTGGAAAGGAGTTTGAGGATGATGGACACATCAAGTGAAGAGGTCTCTCTCTCTCTCTCTCTCTCTCTCTCTCTCTCTCATATACACGTACACAAACACACTAAGACACATTTGCTTAATCTTTCTCAGTCATGAACAGATGGATGTTTTTAAGATTTTCTCTATAGAGTAGTTTTCTTAGTGTATTATATGACCAGATTGTTTGGTATCAGTCTTATGTTTTCTTATGCGCTGTTGTGATGTACAAACAGGAAAACAAAAACTATGGCGACATGTAACAATTTTCTGCTTGAGATGATAATCTTTCTACGGAAATGAGCCTACTTTTTGGGTCAACACCCAAAAAGGACCCCAACAATAATTTTTTCTTCTTCTAAAATTGGCGTTTTGTTTTTAGTTTGTACCAAAGAAAGACCACGTAATTAAATTTGTTGAACTATAATCGAGTTTAACTATCAAAATGCAAAAAAAAAAAAAAAAAGCTACCATTTTATGATTTTCTTTCTCCATTTTAGCATCATTTTATCGAGTCAAGATGGGTGACCACCTATATTGTATTAAAACAGATAAACTCACATAAATACCACATATATTTTCCCTGGGCGACCCTAGGCAGTCGCCTAGGCGACCATCGCCACACCCAGGAGAATTTTTTCCAGGGCGAGGCGACTCCTCTCCAACCTGCACGTCTAGGCCGCCTAGGCGTCGCCTGTGACAACATAGGTTACCACTAAGTCAACCAAGTTACCACTGACTGAGTCAGATCAAATTAAGCTAACTAGATCAAATTAAGCTAACTCTTAATTTTCTGTTACAGACTTAAACTCAATTACGAATTCCTACAGTGAGTTAGCACCGAGTTAAAACTGAGTTAGCATTTCCATTATCAAAATGGCACATTTTTCGAACTTCACATTATAAACCTGTTATCGAGATAGTTCAAAATATTGTTTGTGTAAATAATGATCAAAATGCTAAGAACAATTACAAAATAAATACACCAACAATGGATTTTGGATATAAAGTTTCGTCATAAAGCACGTTGGAACACATTTATCTGTCTAGATAAAGTTAGGAGTTTAGGAGAAAACTTTGTTTGGGTATCTGTGATACACAATGTCCTTATGTTCCAACTACACTATTATTGGTCAGTACATAGTTAAGAATGTGCTTGAAAATGTGCTTGAAATGTATTCTTTTGCCTACGAAACTATTGTTAGTAACTTAGTACATAGTTCTCCCTAACACATTTTTTGGGTAACTAACTATACTTCCCATTACACATTTTTAAATGTAGATAGACAATAGTTCCCCTAGCTGAAATTATGATTATAGACATTTATTGTTCTTGGTAGGTAGCTGACTATGTTTCTTCTCCACAATATTGGTATTAATTAACAAAGAAGCATATGTTGTAGCAGGCTAGAGTGAAGGCTGGAATTGTGAGGCATCTGCAACCGGTTGAATGTATTTTTTTTTTAAATTGTTCAAGGTCTTAATACCAGGCCTTAATCTAGTTTATCTGACAATTGACTGCACAAGCACAGACTATGATTTTCAATTTTCAAAACTTTTAATTAGGGTATTTATTTATGTTTTCTTTCCTAGTTTCTCATGTATTGTGACTCCTATATAAGGGGAGATGTTAAACTTATCTTTTTGGAGGAAACGATTATACTTCTTTTAATTTCCTTTCTTCTATGTTTGTGATTGCTCTATTAAGTTGCTTTTCGACATATATATATATATATATATATATATATGGGGAAATCAAGTAGCATAAATCATTGCCTTCATACCTAGTATGCATCAACAATTGGTACCAGAGCAAGATTAATGACTGGATTTTTGTGAAGAGGCAAATGATCATGATGAATTGTGATTGTGGATGTGCCAAGACCATGGTTCAAAGTATCGGAATCGGTATCAGACCATTCCTATGAGTATCGGGATCGGCGGTATCGGTGTATCGGCGGTTTCGGATCGGAGTATCGGATTTTTTTTTATCGGAAAGCAAATAACTATTAGTAAATTATTAACATTTTAGAAAATATATTTTACACATTTATGCATAATTTTAAGTATTTTCAGTGTTGTTTCTTAGTATTTTTGAAATTGAATGAAATAGTAGTCACCATTGTCGATTGATTTACATGCGATAAGTTTTCCTCTTTTATATACTTTTACAACCTTACTATACTTTTACACCCTTACTAATTGATCACTTTCATTCAATTTTCTTTGTCGAATTGACCGAAAAATAGACCTCTAATGTCGGTATCGGTCAATATCAGGTATCGATCGGTATCGGATCGGGACATGCCAAACTGTATCGGTACCGGCCGTATCGGATCGGTATCGGCGGATACTGCAAACTATGGCCAAGACACCAAATATTAAACGGTATCTACGGGATATAGAGATGGACTACCTGATAGAACAAGTCTAGTAACTTCATGAAACTTTGAAAGCGCTCTTCAGAGTCAAGGTGGCTATAGTTTTAGTGGCTATTGGTTTTAGGTCTGAAGATAGTAACTTTTGAAATTTCATTGCCCATGAAGTCCAAGATGAGGGAAGTTGGAAGGGTTCAACTATCAAGACATTGATTGCTATCATAGCCAGGACATGAGGTGGAACTTCTGAAACTCTTGGAGAAGATAAACCAAAATTCCTGTGTTGATTGATTGCATGCCGTTGAGGGTAACTTTGAATATGAATTATGAAGATATCACAATCAAGTTGAAGAGGCATGCTTCAATTTGGTCGGACAACTCAAAAATCAACTAGGCGAAAACTAGAAATCTGAAAACCATTACACGGGAGAAGACAGAGAGAAGTTTCAAAAGATATTGAGCTACGAAGAGGTTTCACAAGATTTGGTACGAAGTAATTACATTATGATATTACATTATGATGCATAACTTTAGACAAGGGTTATAATTGGTGGCGAGAGTGGAAGGATAACTGAAAACACTACTATCACGACTTTCCCAAATGGTGGACTAACTACAGAGAGGGTTTCCGCAAGTAGTCAATAACAATGAGAAGAGTTCTCACACCTAAAACTCGAGGTAAACAAAGGAGGTATCTATAGGATCGAACAAGGTTGCGACAAATGCATAAAAGAATTAGGAAAGTTCTTCAAATGTCTATTATGTGGACACCTACCGAGATGACTAGGAGAACTATCGAGTTACCATGGTGAAAGATGTCAGAGTATGAGAAGGAAGAACATGTGGAGTGACCATGGTGTTGCTTCATTTTATTTGGTAAAGCATTAATATCAAGGAGATCAAGATGACAAATGACTTTGGAACAACATTACCATACTTGTTTCACAACACGTGAAAACTGCAACTTAATCATGGACGGAGGTAGTTGCGACAATATAGCATGGTTCAAATAATCGGTCGTATCGGTTTTGGCTTCTCCGATCCAATACTCTTCTCCATTAGTCTTGGCTAATACCAAAATTGTGGCTCTCTTTTGTTGTGAATTCAGGAAATAGAAATTTAAAAGAAAAAATTAAAGACCTATGGAGAAAACATCAACATAACAATTTGTTCGTGTTACCGAAGATCAACATTCTAACCTGCTACAATGTGTCGATAAAATTCCTTATCGATACAATGTAGCTATTAGCATTTGTCAAAGTTGTATGCTATATAAATCATAACCTTTATATTTCTTAATATTATTCTTGCTAATTTACAACTAAATATCCTAAACTTTCACGTTTTTGGAACTAAACATTCTAAACACGTTTTTGCTACTAAACATTCTAAACTATTTTTATTTGCAACTATTTATCATGAACTATCGGGTTGTTATAAACTTGCTACCTCCAGTTTTTGTTTATATTAAAGTTTAGGACTCTAGGAACATATACTTATTTTTTAGAGTTTTTGTTTAACAGATCGTTATTTTTTAGAGTTTTTGTTTATGTACAATTTTGGTTATTTATTTTAGGATCTTTATTCTAGGAACATATCCTCATGTCTCATGATGTGAAACAAAATGATGAATACTTATGATTATGTTCTATTAGAGTTTGTGTTTGTGTACAATTTCGATTCTTAAAACAATTTTTTTTTTTTGATTGTGTTCTATTTGAGTTTTTGATTGTGTTCTAATAGTTCTATTAGATTTTAGGACTTAGGAACATAACTTTATTTTTTTAAAGCAATTAGTTCCATGTGCTTACAAAGTTCATACTGGTATAAGCTGGAAGCCTGGAAACTTTGTTTGTGTTATGATACACTATCTCATACTTTGGAGATATTTTTTGTGTTATGGTCATTAAAATTTTGTATTAAATCCAAATTTTGCAAGTAGTAGAGAATCTGAGAATGAATGGTTCGTTCCCAGGTCCAAGTAGTATCAGTCCAAGTAGTATCAGAGTCAAAACTTATTTTTTTTGTATTGTTCTGTGAACATATTTTTTGTATTGCAACTAGTAGTCTAGTAGAGAATGAAATTATGAATGGTTCGTTCCCACTATCTCAGACCTGGGAACAAATTTTATTTTTGTGTTACTTATTCTGTTACCAAGTCAAAACTTGTTTTTAAGTTGTTCTGGTTCATTCCCAGGTCCAAGTAGTAGGCTAGTAGCAAAATAATCGTGTTATGGTTTTTGGTTACCAAATACCAAGTAGTATTATTAGAGGAATGGTCATTGAGATTTATAAAAACATTTTTTTGGTATTGTTCTGTGAATCTATATCTAACTAACTCTTTTTATTTTCTCATCAGGCACTAGTATTTTGAAGGCAGAAGAATTGAGGAGCAGAGGAGAAAAATTAAGCTCAGGTTGTATTTTCTCATCAGGCACTAGTATTTTCTTTTTGTTGAATTGAATGTAATATTTTGAATATGAGGTACTATTTTTTTCTTTGTTTAGGGTTTTGTCCTAACCAGTTTTTCTAACAAGATTTTAACGAGACGTCAAAGTATACAATTAAAAAAAAATTGTTTATAAAAATTATATTTTTATTAATCAGATGTGTGACTGAGGGCACATTTTAAATCATTGTCCCGGGCCTTCAAATGTCTTGGACCGGCCCTGATGATTCGTATAGGTAGGTGGTTCTCTGACCCTACTTTTCTACTCCTTCAAGTCCTTAATAAAATAAATCTCCTTGTTGTCTTGCAATGGTTCTTAGATCATTAATGCCGTGTAGATTGTACTGATAAATAAAAATCATCATGTATGTTGTAATACTAAGAATATATATTGAATGACTTTAACTGTGGAGCGCAACTGTGCACGAGATTTATGTAGTAAGAGCTTCGTATGAGAAGCAGACATTTGTAGTGCGATACCACAGAACTGTCGGTATGTGATTCGGGCTTCGTATGCGAAGCGGACAATTGTGATGCGGTACCACGAAACAGTTGAAATGTGGTTTGGTACCCCGGGATGGTCGGTATGTTTGGGATCTACGGATCACCAATCGGAACATTGAATGAGTATGTTGATAGCGCGAGAATAATCATTTGTGCGAGTAGAAATGTACGTTGTTTTACTTATGTTTTTTTTACCATGCATGTGTTTGTAGTTAAATTGTTCACGCATTTACATGGCCATTGACGACGTATGCACAAGGTTTGGATTTTCTCGAACATTCGCCGGGGCACCAACTTGGTACTGTCCTCCGGTCAAGTCGAAAGTGGCAAGTTCAACCTCATAAAACCGATTGCTTGAAGTCATCCTCAGCTAGAAAGCACGGAGACTCCAAGAATGTTGATCATTTTGTGTTGAACACGTATCAGACACATATTGGATACAAATCCATGGACACTTCAAATACACTAGGACATACCAAAATAAGTGTCGTGTCCGTACATTGTTGTATCGTATCTGTGGCAATTGCATCTCAGTAATGTGCATGAATGTTGTCAACAATTGTAGACAAATCCTATCAACTAAACTCTTCCTGGTTCTAAACGAATGGTTGAATATGCAGGTGTTCTGCAAATTTTCTGGGTGGTGGGTGGGGTTGAACATACTGAGCTTGACATGCTTGGTGGTGCCCCTGCTTGCTGCTTGTGGATCCATCCAAGGCCTTGCTCAGAGCCTTAGAACCTACAAGCCATTCGTGACCTAACATGTTTCATCCACCTCAAGGTTTATTATGTTTTGGTTTTTCTTACTTCCTCAACCAAAGGCTTCCAATGTCATGACAAGGTTTAAACATACTCAGTTCCAGATTTTATGAATGACCATTACCTGTAATATTTTCACTAGTATGGATCGAATTTATGAAAGTTCTGGATAATTTGTGTCTTGTTTGCGAAAGATTTGCGCTGTTTCTTTCTTGGGACAGTAGTTTGTGTGTGTGTGTGTGTGTGGAGTTCTGTTATTATCACCACATATACCTCCGTGTGTGGTATCTAAAATCTCTACCAACGATTGCGGATGGCTGTCACATGGTCGTCAACAGAGTCTTTGAGCTGTGTACGAAAATGAAAATTTCATTCTAAAAGATCTTAACATCGTGAACGTTTAATCTAATATGGAAACAGACTAATCTGGAAACAGACAATTAAGGGTTATTTACGGTATTCTCTCCTATGCTTTATGTTTATTACACTGACCTTCCTTGTTTTAAACAAATAATTACACTAACATCTTCTATGTTTTATATTTATTACACTTCCTATATATGTTTTATGTTAATGTAAAGGGTTATTACGCTAACCATTATTAAAACATAAAGCATAGAGAAGGTCCGTGTAATAAATATAAAACACAGAAAAAGTTAGTGTAAATAATCCAATGGTTAAATGGATGATTCGAAATTGAACAATTTGAAACCAACGACGGAAACGAATGTATATACTTCCACAATCCATCGAAACTTCCTTCCCAATGAAGCATTCCTAAAGCAATTAAACTAATTAATACAACATCTTCTATTTGTTAGGGTAAAATTTTCACATCTTTGCCTTTAGGATTAATGCTAATTAATAGTATATGGGCCCTTTTTCTTCTCCCTTTGTTTTCCGCCCTCAGTGAAATGAATGAATCCAACCTAGGCTAATTAAGGGTCTAAACGCCCACCAAACCACAAAGGAATTGGATCCCTTTCTCTAGAAAAAGGGTCCTAAAGAATAAAAGTTGTAGGGATATATCCACATTTAATGTATCCAAAAGTTGAGAATAACAACTATGGGAAGAGAAACAAAGGCCAATAATGGTGGAAGTGTGACATTATAACTCCACATAGAATATGTCCTCTCTCTCTCTCTCTTCCTTTGATGCTTCTCTTTGGCTCAAAGCAAAAGACCACAATCCTCTCCTGCATAGAAAATAATCTATAAAGTCCCATATCTGACTCATCTTACCTTAATCCCTAAGAATTGGCCCCTTGGCAGGGCCGATCCTGAGTTCATAGGGTCCGGAACGAACTTTCAAAATTAGGCCCCATACATAATGTAAAAAAAATAAAACAAAAGTAAAATAAAAAATATGTCTCCACCAAGATTTGAACTAGGAAGCTCTTGTGTGCAAGTCTAATGTAACAACCACTACACAACAATTGCTTTGTGATAAGAATGGTCAATGGTAAATACTAGTTCTATTTTCGGTACAAAATTATTTATATATTTAAATCAAAAAAAAAAATTGGCCTTTCTGGCCCATGGGGCCCTGGGCGGTCGCCCTGTCCGCCCTGGGCCAGGGCCGGCCCTGCCCCTTGGTCCCTATGTTGCGTGGACACAAGAACCATGGCTCATCCAAAACATTTGAATGTCCATAACAAGAATCTAAAATATACCCTCAATTTACACATATAGTATTATATATTTTGTTTTGCCATAAATTATAGAAAAGAAGGAAAAAAAAACTAATGACATAGAACGAATATTATGGATCCACCTACTTAAAGTTAATGGACATAAAAAAAAAAGAAAAAGATTATGACATTGATTATTAAACTAGTTTCGAAAAATGCAGCACCCATGTAGTAGCTTCCAAAGCTACTATAATAGCAGCATGCATACATATAGTATTAATAGTATTTAAAAAAAAATTAAGGCTACTATAACAGTATTAATAACAACATGCATATATTATTTTATTTTTTTCCAAAGATATTATAATAGCATTAATAGCATCATGCATTATATTATTTAATGTTTTTTTTCCAAAGTTATTACAGTAGGTTATAAAAAATTAGATCCTCCTGGTCCGTGGACAGTCTCTCTGGTTGTCCTGGACTAGGATCGACCTTGACAAGTACGACATGATACCGATACAAAAATACATATACGATATTAATTTAGATACGTCTAAGTATATTTTTATAGTCATGTCTGATACATGTCCAACAATACCATGTGACACCGAACTTAAATTTAGTTTTCATTGACGACTTGCAAGATAAAATGAAAAATAAAAGGTAAAGGAAAAAAAAAAGATGGTCCAATGCATAAACCTAAAAGCACATTATAGATAAGCAATTAGTCACGGTTTGCATTGAGTTCGGAAGATGCTTCTACTTTGTTACTCCATTTGAAGTCTTAGTTAATTATTAACAATAACGGATACAACCACTTCCATTTATGTTTCAACAGAATTCAATACTCTCCAACTATCCGAACCTACATTTGAAGTCTTAGTTAATTATTAACAACTTTGGCATGGTCCTCTTCATATATCCATGGCTCTAGACCCGGCCAGACATGCTACAATAAAACCTTCTCTAGTACGAACTAATTCAATAACTGAACCCGTTCGATGGGTCTTTTGTATCAACTTAAATAACTTTTCATATTCTCGTTGTTATGGAAAAATAAATCCAATATCGTTTTTGTGAATAATTTTTTTTTTCTAGAAATGTTGTTTGGATTGTTTTGTTTGGACAGTAACACTCTACTTTTACTTTCAAAATTTTAACTTATATTCTAAACAGGTAAAATTAGATAATAGAAGTATTATAAAATTAATAAAAAAATATTTATGAAAAATTAAATAAATTAAAATTTTTATTGGTGTCTGAACCAAACATGAAAAATTGAATTTAGTTTGTTCTATTCTTCTGTCCCCATCTATATAAGGGATCCCAATATGTATACATATATGTACAGAGAGGGAGAGAGGGAGAGAGAGCGCATTGTTCCAGTATAAGAAAGCCTGAGCGAGCTCTACTCCTTCCGATGGAAAAAGTAAGCCTGCAGACCTCCTCCTCCTCCTCCTCCTCCTCCTCGACCATCGACGAAGAGTTCTCTTCCTCTATCCAAGTACAAGATGATGATGATCATCGTACCGAAAGGTTTTTGGGAGTGGAGAAGCTAAGAGAGGGGGATAGGTGCTATAAGATGGTAGAGAAGCTGTTCCTCGACGGGATGAGGTCAAGATCCGTCGACTTCGGCTTCGGCGTCGCCGTCACTTCGGTGCAAAGGTGTAACTGTTCCATGGGATCGAGGTCGAAGCTGTTCAAGGCGATGGCAGACATGACCGGGGAGGCTCGAGGCCGCCACGCTAACGTGAGGTTCGCGTGGTACGGGGCGCCGGCCGAGGGCGTTGCGGAAGCCATCCGGCACGGCTTCGGAAAGACGAACGGTGGGGGGTTGGGTTCTGGGGCCCACGGTCTCGGCGTTCATCTCTCTCCACCGCGTTCTCCTTATGGAAGGTAATATATGCATGCAATGCAATCTAATGCAATGGCGGAACTAGAAATTCAAATTGGAATAGACTAGAGTGGTATATGGATGCAATGACATAACTAGAAATTCAAATTGGAATAGACTAGAGTGGTATATGGATGCAATGACATAACTAGAAATTCAAATTTGGGTGGACCAGAGTGGATTAACGGAGGGTAATTGTGGGCTGGGCCCATACGCCCTCGCATGCCTGATCTTTGCATAGGTTTTTTTTTTTTTTTTTCAATATTCTTATTATTTGTATAGAGTAATATTCTCCCAACTAAATACCTTCATCAGTCATTCTCGGTGAAGAAACAAATCATTTTAATTTTTTTAATGAGAAAAATATAAATACAAAGAGGATTCTAAAATAACTATATTTCTCTTTCTTGACGGAGAATGGGGATACAAGATTTTAAGAATTCATATATCATATCTAAATCTAAGATTTTTTATTATTATTATTTTTTTTCTATATTTTATGTTTATTATATGATTTTTTTTATTTTTAAAATAATTATATTGATCTTTTCTATACTTTATGTTTTAAGGATGGTTAATGTAATAATCCTTTACATAAACCATAAAATATATGGGAGGTCTATGTAATAAATATAAAACATATGGGATGTTAGTATGATTATTTTTAAAATAAGGATGATTCTTATAATAAACATAAAATATATGAAAGGTTACTGCAAATAACTCTTATATTGGCCCAATAGCTCAATAGCATGTAAGAATTTTGAGTTTCATCGGTAGACAGCTAGCTGTTCTAAACCTTAATGTCCTCCAAGTATACATATATTGTATCTCACATCACAACACTAAAACAAGTAAATACCCAAACTCAATCACAATCACCACAGTCCACTATAATATTTTAGTACATCATACATATCAGCTGGTTCCGGAGACAAATTCGGTAAATCACCAAAATAAATAATACATCTTTACATTTGAATAAAATCTATCTAAGCTTCCGAGTTTCCTCCAAGACATCAGTACCTGCCACGATTTTTCAGTCAGGAATGAACAAAGTAACATACATATCTCACAGTGCTATATAATATGCTGCAAGAAAAATAATATAATACATAATAGAAGGGAATGACAAGTAAACATGAAAAGGAAATATATATGTCTATATGCTCAAGCTACATGTGACACATGCAAGTGGAACACTATCAAGCATGTAGGGGTTAGATCGGGAATAAGGCATACCACGAATGATATGCTAGCTGTCACGCATGTATAAGACACGTCTCACAATAATGCTAGCAGTCACGCATGTAATGGACATAAGGCACGTCTTTCGACGGTTCTAGTAGTCATGTATTGTCCAAGGCTTAGTAAATCACATGTTTTTTTAGTATTTTTGTAGAATATTTTGGAGTAATTGTTATATTTTTATTGATAATCTCTTGGCTATTTATAGCCTTACAACCCTTCATCTTACATTAAAATCCTTGTAGAATATTCTAATATCCCAACAAATATACCAAGAATATTCTAATATACCAACACTCATCCTCAAGATGGGCGAAAGATATTCACTAAGCACATATTGTCACATCCTCTAATTATATCTGCAGAGCTAAGTCCCTTAGTCATACTGTCTGCTACCTGCTCCTTGGTTGGAACATGACCTAGGTCCAGTAATCCACGGTCCAACTTCTCCTTGATAAAGAACCTATCGATCTCGATGTGTTTGGTCCTGTCATGCTGTACTGGATTATTGGCGATACTAATGGCTGACTGGTTGTCACACCATAACTTTATCTTGGCTCCTTGATCAAACTTCAGCTCCACCAGCATACTCTTCAGCTATAGCAGCTCTGCAACTCACAAGGCCATACCTCTGTACTCCGCTTCAGCTGTCGATTTGGCCACCACCGACTGCTTCTTACTTGTCACGCCCCGATCTCCCGCAGGCAAATCGGTCGTTCCCGCTAGGCGAGAATCACCGCGCCAGCGCTCCCGCGGAACGATCGCTTTGACCCATCCGGGGGTGATGCCGCACGAGCGTGAGCCACGCCCGTGCAAAGCTGTGGTTCATTGGCTGGCGGTAAGAGTTCTAAGCCACAGAGTCACACAGATTGTCCGAGTGCGACGGAGTTTATGAACGCATAGGCGATCGGTAACAAGTTTACTGAGTTGACAATATCAGAAGCATTGAATAACACAAGTAGAAGTAAAGCAACTCTTTTATTAATATAAACAAGTGTTACAGGCGGCGCTTGACCGAGATTACAAGTCGCTTAAGCCTCTCTCTCTGAAACAGTAAAAGCGTGCCAAGTGGCTACAATTTTGGAATAATTGTACAGGCGATGTTCGGGCTATGTTCCAATATTATGCCTTGTATATGTGCTTAAGTTTCGGACGCACCGCTGCTTCGGAGTGATCCTCATACCTTAGCACGCATGAAGGAGGCATCCGCACCGAACGGGGTTCTCCCGCACCCTACATACAACCTGGTGGATTATCAGTACATTGAATGCACTGGTGGGGAGGCTACTCGTCCGCTCGATAAATCCAAACACGTAATATAGGTTCCGTGCACCAACTATTAAGTTGTCTTTCTAGTTGCCTTAGGATCAGTTTCATGCAAGGATTGAATAGCCTAACTCGTGTGGCAGTGCGCCGTGCGACATGAGAGGAAACACGGCGAGACTTACCAACTTACCATTTGTCCTTCCCTGTCCAAGGCAAACATTGTTAATTCAAGCACGGGCAAGTATAAACATTCAGGAGGCATAGCATATGCAAACACGAGAGCCGTTGTATCATGATCGTTCAGGTGTTCAGTTTTTCATTGGATGCGATTCAATGACTCGCACGCGGATAGCCGCTAAGCGAGGATGACTTATCTATATGAACGTTTATCGCTGGCATAGCCATAAAGGACACTAGTCAATGGCGAGGATGGAATGCAACGAAAGAACGTGAGGCGCTACAAACCATCCCGTCCAAGAACGTGAGACTAAATGTGAGTTCCATCCGGATCGAAACGGTCCCAGTGCCCCGGTGACCGCCCGTGGAACTATACCTCGTTTCCGAGTTGTCCGCGACATGCACCACTTGGTCTTTCCAATTTCATTATTTCACCGAGCAGGCAACACGAGTACGTGATTTATTTTGCATAGGAACGATATCATTATTTTGCCAATCATTTTCATGCAATTCAGGCAACACGAGTACACGAGATACACGAGAACATGTGAACATGGATACACGAGTTACTTGAATCTTGATTCTTTGTTCAGTGAATGACTTGCCTTGATGCATTCCCCTGGCTCGGGGCTGCCTTTGGTGACCTAACGGTCCTGGATACTTGCAGATTCAATCATGCACGGAACGACTACTTAGTAGTCTCTCGGGGTTTGGATGAAAACAAGGCAACATACAAGCAGACAAGCATGCAATTGTATAAACATAAACATTCACGTTAGCTCGGGCCCGAAGGTAAGCCGAGGAGTGAGATCGTTAGGGGACTTCCCGAGCGACACGTTCTAGGGTAGCATGCGAGGGTCTGAACATATTTATAAGCAATATTTTATTTCCATATTCTAGCATAAGCAATACAAGTTGGGATTATTCCCTTAGCTAGGTGTGTTGGATTCTTATTAACATGCATGGGGTGATTCACCTAGCGACTAGCATGAAACATTCATGTTTTATGTGTGCTGGCTAAGCAAAGACAAGTTCACCGTAGCCACCCACCTTAGCGATGATTCGCCTCGATTGAGCGATACGTCAAGCGAGCCTCTGAAAGCCTAAGCTGAATTCCTGTAGGGACAAGTCTGGATATCCTTTGCCTCAAACGAGTATTCTCGCCTGAGCAAAGCGGTTCGGGACATTGCAATATTGCCGTTTGAATCGGCAGTCCGCTTGAACGGAACGGGGTATTACATTACTCCTCCAAGAGACCAAGTTATCTCATACAAATATGCAATAGCGCGAGGTAGACCTTCTGTCATCAGTACAACTAGTCCAGTCAGAGTCACAGTAGCCCTCGATGCTCAAGTGATCATTCTTCCTGAATATCAACCCCTTTCCGGGGGCACCATTCAAGTATTTCAGAATATGGTATACAGCGTCCATATGACCCTTCCTTGGGTCATGCATGTAGCGGCTCACCATACTCACTATAAAACAGATATCAGGATATGTGTGGCTCAAATAGAATAACTTTTCCACCAGTCTCTGGTATCTGTCTCGGTCAACTGGTTCTTCAGCCTCAGCATATATCTTGAACCCCTGGTTGATCAGCGTCGGTGCAGGTCTGTATCCCAACATCCCTGTCTCTGTGAGAAGGTCCAGTACATACTACCTCTGAGAAAGAACAATCCCCTCATCTTCTCGAGTAATCTCAATCCCAAGAAAGTACCGAAGAAGGCCAAGGTCCTTCACCTCGAACTTCTTGCCAAGCTTTCCCTTGAGTCGGATAATCTTCTGCTCATCATCTCCTGTGATAATCATATCGTCCACATACACCGCAAGCATGGTGATGTGGCCTCCACTCCGATAGAAGAACACAGTATGATCAGCATTGATCTACTGATATTCCATCTCTATCAACGCCATCCTGAATCTGTCAAACCACGCTCGAGGAGACTGCTTCAGTCCATAGAGGGACTTCTTCAACCTGCAAACCTTGTCCACTGTCTTATCGGTGCAGAATCTTGGTGGTATCTCCATGTACACTTCCTCCACTAGATCCCCATGAAGCAATGCATTCTTCACATCCAGTTGGTGTAGCTTCTATCCACCATTCGCTGCCAAAGAAATCAGGGTCCTAACGGTGCTCATCTTCGCCACTGGTGCAAAGGTCTCATCATAGTCAATGTCGTACGTCTGACTGTATCCTTTTGCCACCAGTCGAGCCTTGTAGCGCTCTACTTTTCCATCTGTGTTCTGCTTCAAAGTAAAGACCCATTTGCATCCGACTTTTTTCTTCCCCTCTAGCAGTTTTACCAGTTCCCAAGTGTGGTTCTTCTCAAGAGAGCCTAACTCCTCGTGCATCGCCACTTTCCACTTTGGATCATTCTTGACAACCTGTCAATTGTTAGGTACAGTAATACTATCCAAAGATGCAATGAATGCTCCATGAGAAGAAGAGATATTATTATATGAAAAAAACTGAGCAATGTACCAATCATATCTATCAGGAGGATTTTCTGCATTGCTGCGAGTGGTCCTCTGTACTGATAGTTGTGTGGGAGGAGTAGGAAGAATGATATCACCTGAAGGAAAATCTAGTGGTGGTGGTGTAGGTGTCTCAGGAGTTGAGACAGACACAGGCAAGGGACTTGACACTGGCACTATAGGTACTAGTCCTGCAGTTTGCTTCCATTTTCTTCTGTAAGTAAGTAACTCCCCCTGAGCAATGGGCCTAACACCTCTCATCACCTCCCCCTATTCCTCTTTACTCTCCTGCTCCTCCTCAAACGTTCCTCCATGCCATACTCCTAAATAGGTCACCACACTCTCACCAATCTTCCTCTCTCGCCTCATACTCTCAGTATCAGGTGAGTTGCTCATGGATGAGGTTCTCTCCTGACGGTAGTATGGCTCAAACTTCCTGAAGTGAACATCCATGCCACAAACTTCTTTTTCTCTACTGGGCTCCAGCACACGTACCCCTTCCGAGTCGTCGAATAGCCCACGAATACACACTTGACTGCTCTGGGGTCAAGTTTTCCAACAGAAGGTATGTTATCCAATTCATAAAATATACGCAGCAAAAAACCTTTAGTGGGAGTATCCCACTATTATTTTCTTACAATATCTCACATGGAGACTTCCATCCCAGTACCTTCGAGGGCATCTTGTTGATCAATCAAGCTGCTGTCAACACTGTATGCCCCCACAGACTCTGTGGGACATTCATGGCGATCATCATGCTCCTTGCCACCTTCAGAAGGTGTCTGTTCTTCCTTTCTGCCACTCTATTCTGTTCTGGTGTGTATGAACATGTAGTCTGATGTTGTATCCCTTGGGCTGATATGTATTCCTCAAGTGCTTTGTTGGTATACTATGTTCCATTGTTAGACCTTAGTACCTTCACCAATGCTTTATACTGAGTCTGAACATGTTTATGAAAGTCCCAAAAATAGGCAAAGATCTCACTCTTATTCTTCATCAAATATAGCCAGGTGGCACGGGAGGAACAATCAATAAAAAGGACGAAATACTTGTAACCATTCATAGTAGTTGTGGCGCACGGCCCCCAAACATCAGAATGTATAATATCAAAAACATAAAAGCTCATATGGCCCGCACCAACATATGAGATCCTAGTAAGTTTGCCTAAATCACATGCATCACATACTAGTTTTTTCTTATTTGCCTTCTCATAAATAGATGGATACAACCTACTCAAAATATCAAAAATGAAGTGCCCCAACTGCCTGTGATGGAGTATCACTGTATCATCGGCACTAATCTTTGGTCCTCCCTTTTCTGCCCTTTCTGTCTCAGACGCCAATGCCTAATCCAGACATTCCCGATCCAGGTCCCACAGTCCATCATGCCAAGTGCCAGTCCCAAGTCTTCGTCCCGTCTCCTTCTCCTGGAAGATCACCTTAGGAATATCAAAAGAGACCATGCATTTTAGTTGGAGGATTATATAACTAATGGATAAAATACTGACTGGAAAAGAAGGAGCATATAAAATATTGTATAATATTACCGAATATGTACAATCGATAGTACCCTTACCGACCACTGGCTGAAAATTACCATCGGCTATTTGAATGTTGTTTATAGATGCTAGGTGAGTGTAGGAAGAGAACCCACTAGCATTCCCTATCACGTGTCGAGATGCACCCAAATCGACAATCCAGTCCGATGATCTAAGGGAAGACATAGATGTAAGGGCGAGTGAGTCATCAGTACCTTCCGATGGATGGACATATATGGCAGCTTTGCCTCTGGCGAAGACTGAGGTGGACGCCTCCTCAGTCCCACTCCTCCTGTCTCCATCGCTTGACGCTCTCTGCTTTCTCCTGAGTACTTTCAGTATGTCCAATAGTGCCTGATCCTCCTCGGTATAAGCATTATTAGCTCCCTCCTCGCCTTCTGCTACCAGCAGGTTCGCCCGATAACCTCCTCGACCACCCCGTCGACCCCCACGACCACGGCCACATCCTCCAAACTATCCACGTCCGCCACCTGAATCTTCCTCCTTGGGTGGTTTGGTGCAAGTATACCTCAGATGGCCCACCTTCCCGCACTTGTAACACTTTTGGGGGTCTCTTTTAGGTCCTATGCCGCCTGAATTGGCAACCGCCAGTGCTATCTTCACTTCAGGAGGACCACCTATCTTTGCTTGTATCTTGATACGAGTTTTCTCCTGGATCATGGCCGAGATAGCCTCCTCAAGTGTAGGAATCTTCGGTTGAGCTAGAAGTAGTGCTGTCCTCTGAGCAAACACTACGGCCAGCCACTTAAGAAACTTCATCGTCCTCTCCTACAGACATACATGTCTCTCCTTACACTTCGGGTCCTCGCAGCTCGTCCGATCTGAGAAATGATCATAATCCAACCGCAGACGCTCCAACTTCGTGGCATACTCCTGTAACGTCTTCTCTCCCTGTACGGTGTCGTTGATCTCCCCTTGATATGGAAAACCCTCAAGTTATTCCCCACACCATCGTAGGTTCTCATCAACTTCTCCCACACATCTTTCACTATCTCAAAGCCATCCACTGTGGCGGCGATCGACTGGACTAAAGAATTGAGGAGCCAAATGTATACCACCATATGAGTGGACTTTCACTCATCGCGTCCTGCCGAGCCCTCATCCGACTCTGTCTTCTCTCCTGACAAGAAACCCTCCAGGTTCTTCCCTACGAGGGTTCTCCTCACCCATCGTGACCAACTCAGGTAGGTGGCCGGTCCATCAAGCTTCAGATCGATGGATGGAAGCTCCAACTTCGTCAATGTTCGTGTCGCGCTCTCACCAACCAACAGTTTCATCAGCTTCATCAATGTTGCGACCTTCGCAGAGTCCAACTTCTTGATGATCTCCTCCATCGATCATCTTCTTCTCTGATCACCTCACACCCGTCCCACGATTCACGTTCGCCCTCTTCGTCCTCTCCTAAACCCGATCACGTCTCTCCACTATCATATCTAGGCCTTCGATGTCAACGTCTGGAACGACCCGCGAGAAACGCCAGGAACCGCGGTAGAAGGCTCCGCGGGAGTCGCGGCTTCGCGGTGGTGGTGGCGGACGAGCGACGACGGTGGTGGCGGGTGAGTGGTGCGACAGCGGTGGTGGCGGCGCGACAGCGGTGGTGGCGGCGCGACAGCGGTGGTGGCGGGCGGTGTGGCAGCAGTGGCGGTGGTGGTGGCGGTTAGGGTTTGGAAGGTTGTGGCTAGGGTTTGAGCTCTGATACCATGTAAAATATTTTGGAGTAATTGTTATATTTTTATTTATAATCTCTTGGCTATTTATAGCCTTACAACCCTTCATCTTATATTAAAATTTCTGTAGAACATTCTAATATTCCAACAAATATACCAAGAATATTCTAATATACCAACAAATATACCAAGAATATTCTAATATACCAACAGTTTTTTTTTCTCCCGACACGATAAGATACAACATGTGACACATGCAGAAATAATAGAAACATGCATGAAATATTGTACAGAAAAGTAAGATAGCATGTAATTGCGTAGATTCTTGGAAATGGATGGGTTGGCTAGGACTCCTAAAAGAACAAGGTACAGTGCATTAGATTCCTTCAAACTCACATGAGTCTAAATTTCTAATCCTAATAAGTCTTCTAACCCTAACTACTAACTAATTAACTAAATAAGTTACTACACAGTCAATTCAATACTAGTTATTAATAAAGCCTGATAGCTTAATAGCATGTAAGAATTTTGAGTTTCGTCTCATATCACAAGAAAGCCAAATATTTGTTAGCTTGTGTATATATATTGTTTCTTTTTGCCCAGTCGGAAACAAATAAATCATTAACATCTAAATATTAAACAATACATATAACTACATATAGCTAAATAGAGTTATCATTGTTATCCTTCTTTCTATCTTAGTTTTTTGTAATTTACAATGTATTAATCAGATGTTTGTTTATCTTGAATTTTTCCTATTTTTTTAATATTTTTTATAAATATTAATTGTAGACGTAATTTCTGGCCAGGACGAAGCCGGTTTTTGTAATTTACAATGTATTAATCAGATGTTTGTTTATCTTAAATTTTTTCTATTTTTTTAATATTTTTTATAAATAGTAATTGTAGACGTAATTTCTGGTCAGGACGAAGCCGGCTACTCATGATCGACTTTTCTCTTCGTATATATTTTAGTCTTTGAAATAGATACATATTACTGTATCGGACTGTAGTTTACAAATTATAAATATACTCAATCTTAATCTGTTGGGATTTTCTCACTGTACATTTAACTGAAAATATATTACTCTATATAATTTGTTTTGTTTGTATTATAAACGGTAATATAAGTAAAATTCTTAATATATTTGCCCATATTTTTATTGCAATTCTAGTTTTAGGTAATTAATAAGGGCTCCAAATTACTCTTCAAAAAATGTTGGTACAACACACAATTTCAAGAATCCAACCTCCTGTTCTTAATTTTTTTTTTTCCTATACAACTTAATATTGCTCGGCTTCTTGCAATCTCTTTCTCCTGAACCTATTATTGCTAGGACAGTTAGAATCCTGAAGTCTTAGATATAATATTTTTTTATCTTAGAACTGTCAGGATTCTAGCAGTCCTAACTATAGTCAGTACTGTCTGAAATAGTGTGGTGCCCCATTGACGTGTGTTTGCCTCATGATACCATTTTTACCACTCAAGAGCGATGTCTCTTATCACGTAATAGTTTCCAACAGTGCCCTTAGAACATCTCCAACGCTATTGTGAGTTTGGAAAAAAGTTGCTGCCATATAGGAATGACAAGTTTTCATTTAAAAAGTCATTCTCAATACACTTGGCTTTACCTACACAATATTTATAAGAAGGAAAAAAAAATAAAAAGTTGTCTTGAAAATTAAAAAAAAAAAAAATTTATTGTTTTCTCAATACTTTTGTATTGGAGCTGAATCCGTTCTTGACAGCTCTCTGCTATGTCGACCGAACGCAGACGGGGAGAGGCACATGGTTCTGTGCCGCGTCATCATGGGAAACTCAGAGCGAGTCGAGGCGGGATCCCTGCAGTGTCATCCCAGCAGCGAGGAGTTCGACAGCGGCGTCGACGATCTCGACAATCCCAGATGGTACGTAGTCTGGAGCACTCACATGAACACGAACATCCTCCCTGAGTATGTTGTCAGCTTCAAGACATTCAGCCAGCCTCAAGGTATTTCGATCATAATTAAAAATACTTTTGTAATCTTAGACTCAATAGAGAAAACTAATTATCAGGTTCATTTCTCAGGGACAAAGGGAGCAGCGAGGCCTGTGGCGACATGGTTATCCTTTCCAAACTTACTCGGAGAAATCGGGAGATCTCTTCCAGCACCAAAGGTGGAAGCTATGGAGATGTATTATGACCACTTCAAGGTAAATTCAAGCTTGGACTTTTTTCTTTTTTTTTTTTACTTTCTATCGAGTTATGAACTAAGTTTCAGGACCTGTTCTGAGGACGATCGTACATGGCCCACGAATGAGAAGGGCCAAAAAAAAATTATTTTAGACATATAAAGACTAATAATCTTGTATCGAAAATAGAACTAATATATACCATAGACTTTTTTTAATATAAAACAATTGTGGTACAGTGGTTATTATGTTAAATATGCATACAAATAGTTTAAGGTTCAAACCTTAGTGTCATTAAATTTTTTTTTTTAATTAAATTTTTTTTTTTAAAAATTAAATTTTTTTTACATTATATATAGGATCCCATATTGAAAGTTCGTCTAGGACCTCCATGAACTCAGGGCCGGTCCTGTTAGGTTCCCAATGGGGGATTCGAAATGTGCGTATTTACTTAAATGCTATATGCACCTTCAAATTGTCCTCCAAACCATCCATGGCAGCTGACGTGACGTGTTAAATAAATAGTATTATGTGACATCTAACATGATAAATTTTAACAAAAAAATTAATTACCTACATTTTTTTAATGTTAATATTAATATTAATTTTAATATTATTATTAATAATAATTTTAATATTAATGTTAATTTTAATTTTAATATTAATATTAGTTTTAATGTTATTTTAATTTGACTGTTAATTTAATTTTTAACAGTCAAAATTAACACTAAAATTTTAATTAAAATTAAAATTAATGTTAAAATTATGATTAACATTGACATTAACTTAAAATTAATGTTAAAATTAATATTAACTTTAACATTAATATTAAAATTAACATTAATATTACATTTAATATTAAAATTTAAATTTAAATTAACATTAATAATAATAAAAATTGTGTAACTAATTTTTTAGGTTAAAATTTACTATGTCAGTTGTCATGTTAGATGTCACATAATGCTATTTAATACGTTACGTCAACCGTCACATAAGTAGAAATAGTTTGGAGAAACAATTTGAAGGTGGAAATAGCATTATATATAATTCACGACTTAGTTGCCCATGTATTAAGAAATCGTGATTGGTTTATTCTGCAGTCAGGAAAGTTGAGCAAAGACGGATATATCAGATTCGTGAGATCAACGGTCGGCGATAAGTTACTGGCTTCGGCAATCAAGAGAATCCGGAACAATTAATCGAATTATTTTTATTTATTTATTTCCAGATAATAGTAGTCAATCCAGTAGTGTTTGTCATGAGACTGCGCAAATCTTGTAAAGTTTTCTTCTTCCGATCTCTCTGTAATATGAGCTGCGGTATATAATAAAATCAATGCTTTATTTTGTATCCATAAAGAAGTCTTTGACATCGTGCATATACCTTCAAATTGTTCCTATAAACTAACTTTTTTTTATGTAACAACTGACGTGATATATAACATGATAACTGACATGACGTGTTAAATAGCATTATGTGACATCTAACATGACAACTGACATAACAAATTTTAATCCAAAAAATTAATTCCTAATTTTTTATGTTAATCTTAATATTAATATTAATGTTAATATTAATATCAATATTAATGTTAATATTGATATTATTGTTAATTTTAACTTTAAAATTAAATTAAAATTTGGATATTTAATTTTTGGGTTAAAATTTGTCATGTTAGATGTCACATAATACTATTTAACACGTCACCTCAACTGCAGTAGAAATGATTTGGAGGGACAATTTGAAGGTGCAAATAGCATTACTCAAGTTATATATAACTAGTATATGTTAGATGACAACCAAAAAATTTGAAATATGACACTAATAGAAGATTTGTCAATTGTCAATTATGTTATAATTATCACCTTTATGATTATAGAAAATTTGCCATCATAAAAAATTGGCCATTTGTATTATAATTATCATCTACATGATTGTAGGAGACTTGTCATTATAAAGAGATCTTCCAATTATTGTATTTATAAATATGAGAAATACTCAAAAAAAGACAAAAAGAAGAGATTACAAAATCTTACACGTGTGTTGCGTTGTGTATTCCATACTACTTTAAAAAACAATTAATAGTTACTTAATTTTTACATATTTGAGAAGAGCAAACAACATATTCTTAGTTTTTTACTACTTGGAAAGAACAAATATTTATTAATTTTTTTACTATATAATAATTACATTTTAAATTTAATGAACAATATTATTAATAAATATAGGTAAAAATATTTTTGGGAAAAAAAGTTGTCTATTATTTCTCTAATTTCTAATACTATAATGTGGTTTGGAAATGGATCAAAAATTGAGCCGTCAAAACCGTATGTATATTATCATTTAAATAAATTTAAAAAATTAATAAAAAAACTAAATAACTATCTAAATATTTTACTAATTATTAAAACAAATAATTAAGCTTGTAATTATCTAATATAAAATATTTATAATTAAATAATTTTAGTTCAAGTGATTAATGTGGAATGTATTATCCATGATTGTTGGAGTATGGATGAAGACTTTAGACGTATCAGAATTAAAGCAGAGAGTATTTACTTGTAATGAGCAATATATTTCTGTCGGCTAGAAATTAGCAGAATGTCAAATAAAACGAAATGTACCAATCAAAAGAATGATATGAGATTTAACATCATTAATGGGAACTTCATAGATTCCAGTTAGTGGGCTTATTCAACATAAGACCATACTTCATATGTTTTGTTCCGCGATCAGGCCACACAAATACTGTTAGCAAGATTCTATTGGAAAACGGTTTTGGTGATGGGTGGGTTTCAATATCCTAGAGTGCGACGAACGTCATTTCTATGTCAAAAAAGTTCTGAAAGTTAAATACGACAAATATGGTCCAATTTGAACGCATATCGGAAGCTATTGGAAAAGTATAATTTCGATATCAGTGATATAATGCTGGTAGTATATCGTTGTCGGTATATCAACGATATACCGATTTAAAAATAATTTGTTCCAGAATATATTCTGATTTGAAATGTCAAATGAAACAAAATATACCAATCTAAAGATAATATGAGATTAACATCATTAATGTGAACTTCATAGATTACAATTATTGGTCTTAATTGTTAGTCCCGAGGCGAATCAAAGATGGTAGAACAAGGGCCATATGAAGAGCTACTAGCGAGATCTGAAAGTCCGCTCTCTATAGGAACCCAAGTTGTCATCGAGATCAGAGATTCACACAAGAGTTCCTCATCTGATATCTTCGATTCCAACGAAGCACGAACCAAGAGCATGTTATAAACAAACTCCGAAGAAAATGAAGATTACAACTAGCAACAAGAAAAACGTTCTTATCTTTACGTTCGCAGACGCTACAATGAGAATGAATGAGTAAAGAAAAATCTGAAGAAAAGCTCATTGCTGGGGTGGTCAAAACCACCGTTGCTCAAAGCAAGATTCACCGTACAGACGATTTGCCCCCAGGAACCAGCAAGTTCACAAATGAACATCTGGAACGCTCAATGTCACCTTCGAAAACACTCGGAACCACCATGTGAGAGGGGGACACTCTGGGTCGCAGATACGATATGGTGTCCTCGATTTTTTACCTGTATTTTTCTCTCTTCAAATGAAAGAAGAGGTCATCTATAAATAAAGAAAAATAACACATATGCGGCATGAGAAAACTCCAGGCCGCATATACGCTGACCGACCAGATCCCCCAAAATCTGGATGTCAAAGCTGCAGGCTCCGCATGCGCCGCTGATAACATTGTATTGCACGAGGCAGACAATACTGCCAAACGTCGAAAGCAGCCGCTTGCACTGCATGCGTTGCATTTTTCGGAAGGCACAGAAAATCATGTGTCGCATGCGTCGCCTAAAGTAGACCATGTCCCCTCCACATGCAACTCGCTCATCCAAATCTGGCCGCATAGCCCCAGGCCGCATAGCCCCTGGCCGCATAGTGCCTGGCTACAAAGACCCCGGTCGCATACTGCCTGGCCGCATAGCATCAGGCCGCATAACCTCTGCCGTATAGCGCCAGGACGCATGCGCCATGAAGCATGCTCCCGAGCTACCAACCGTGCATGCAACTCGCTCATAAAAGGAGCGCACGAGTGTCATGCGACGATGCTGACGTGCTAAGTGCAAAGTGTACCAACAAAGCGCCACTTTGCGCCCTTGAGCCAGAGTCCAAGTCCGAATCCGAGTCGGTAAGCACCTTCGGGGCTTAACTCCTAAGAAAAACTTCCCGGAGGTAGTGACAAAATAAAGATTGTCATAATGGATTTCACACTTAATCTCTCTAGGAAAGTCAACCCACATGGCCCACCACCCCATGTGTGTCACGCCCCGATCTCCCGCAGGCAATCGGCCGTTCCCGCTAGGCGGGAATCACCCTCGCCAGCGCTCCCGCGGAACGATCGCTTTACCTATCCGGGCGTGATGCCGCACGGGCGTGATCCACGCCCGTGCAAGGCCATGGTTCATTGGCTGGCGGCAAGAGTTCTAAGCCACAGAGTCGCACAGATTGTCCGAGTGCAGCGGAGTCATGAACGCATAGGCGATCGGTAACAGGTTCACTGAGTCGACAATATAGCGGAAGCATTAAAACACAAGTTAAAGTAAAGCAAGCTATTTTATTGATATGAACAAGTGTTACAAGCGGCGTATAGCCGAGATTACAAGTCGCTCAAGCCTCTCTCTCTGAAACATAAAGCGTGCCAAGTGGCTACAATTATGGAATGATTTTACAGGCGATGATCAGGCGAGTTCGGGCTATGTTCACAACATTATGTCTTGTATATGTGCTTTAGTTCCGGACGCACCGTTGCAAGGCTTCAGAGGGAACTCCTGGCCTTAGCACGCACGAAGGAGGCATCCGCACCGAACGAGGTTCTCCCGCACCCTGCATACAAACTGGTGGATTATCAGTACATTGAATGCACTGGTGGGGAAGCTACTCGCCCGCTCGACAAATCCAAACACGTTATACAGGTTTCGTGCACAACTATTAAGTTGTCTTTCTAGTTGCCTTAGGATCAGTTTCATGCAAACATTGAATAGCCTAACGTGTCGGGCAGTGCGCCGTGCGATGTTTGAGAAAACACGGCGAGACTTACCAACTT
This sequence comes from Iris macrosiphon, assembly GCA_036927795.1. Taxonomy (NCBI): domain Eukaryota; kingdom Viridiplantae; phylum Streptophyta; class Magnoliopsida; order Asparagales; family Iridaceae; genus Iris; species Iris macrosiphon. The sequence goes on along the minus strand of JAYESA010000016.1, from coordinate 117,530,690 downwards.
ACCATTTCTCCTTCCCTGTCCAAGGCAAACATGATTAATTCAAGCACGGTAAGTATAAACATTCAGGAGGCATAGCAAATGCAAACACGAGGGTTCTTATAACATGATCGTTCAGGTGTTAAGTTATTCATTGATGCTATGCAATGACTCGCACGCGGATAGCCGCTAAACGAGGATGTCTTATCTATATGAACATAAGTCGCTGGCGTAGCCATTATGGACGGTTCACAGTCTCAAGACACAGAATGATATGCAACGCAGGTGGCGAGCCCCGCTGCATAACACCTTGCCCCATAACATACGACTGCTCATACGTCCCGTCCGGATCGGATCGGTCCCAGTGCCCTAGTGACCGTCCGCGGAACTCAACATAACATACCTTGTGCACAAGTTGTCCGCGACAATGCAGGTCAGGGTCTATCCTTTATCCATAGCTTGACATGATAATCATGAAACTTAAACTTATTCTGAACGAGCATATTGCTCCACGAGCTGGGATTTCATCAGTACATAACACGATCCTAGTTCAGATGCATACATAGCATAATTATCATTCAAGTGTGATTCACGTTCAGTATTCATTCTTGCTTAATGCATTCCCCTGGTTCGGGGATATGCCTTGGTGACCTAATGGTCCCGGATACTTGCAGGTTCATTTGCACAGAAGGACTATTTGATAGTCTCCTGGCTAACAAGAATGCATGCACAATACAATCACGTTAAACATTCGTAAGCAGGAAAGCACGCGTTCTAAGGGACATAAGCAGACACGTTTGCTCGGACCCGAAGGTAAGCCGAGAGACGAAACCGTTAGGGGACTTAGCATGCGAGGGTCTGAATACAAGCAGTATTTCAATTTCCATGTTCTAGCATAAGCAATACAAGTTGGGATTATTCCCTTAGCTAGGTGCGTTGGATTTATTAGTATGCAGGGGGTGAATCACCTAGCGACTAGCATGAATATTCTAGATTTTATGTGTGCTGGCTAAGCAAAGACAAGTTCACCGTAGCCACCCACCTTAGCGATGATTCGCCTCGGTAGAGCGATACGCCTGAGCGAGCCTCTGAAAGCCTAAGCCGGGATTCCTGTAGGGACAAGTCTGGATATCTTTTGCTTCTTGTTTGAGGCAAAGCCGGTCGGGACAGTTGCACTATTGCCGTTTGAAACGGCAGTCCGCTTGAACGGAACGGGGTGTTACATCCTACCCAACTCAGAAAAAGTCTCGTCCTCGAGACTTACTGAGGACAAGCAGTATCTAGGGTTGAGGCAATCCTAGACAAGTCGTTGAACTTGTTCATTTGGATATTCACTTGCACAAGCGTCGAAATCAGCATATCGCTTAGACTGGATCGTGCGCACTTTCGAAGGGCCCCTCTAGCGTGAACACGTCAACCAGCTTAGTGATAGCGAAGTCTCAGCACTCGAGTTTCACCTTTTTCTAAGTCTTGGATGGTGCACTAGTTCAAGGCGTCCCTCGAATAGATGCATTCAACCAAACTTAGGGTTAGTGAAAATCGGACAAGCTACTAGCGATACTCTCAAGGGTTTGCACAGGTTGGCACAAAGGCCACTCGCAGCATACAACCAGACAAGCAATCATATCATTCAAAACGCATTTTGAAAGTATTTAGACTTATTGTTGGAACATCCCATCGAGACATTGAGAGAGAGCGTGCACATAACCCACGAACGAGCTTTCAAAACAGAGATATCGAATCGAAGTCCAAAGGCGTAGAAGCCAGGCTCTGATACCAATATGTCATGCCCCGGTCTCCCGCAAGCCCAATTGTCCCCGCTGAACGTGAATCACCACGTTGCAGCTCTCCCGCGGGACAATCGTTCTCTCCGAGGAAGCGATAGCTGTGCCTCATCCCAAGGAACCGAAAATCTGGAGTCGATATCTTGAGCCGCATCGAGTTGTGCCTGCTTTGAGTTGCTTTTGTATAGAGGGACATGATGTATGGAATGGTGTCATTGTAATCGAGAGATAGAGTGCTTGAGCGAATTATAACCTCGGCCAAGTGCCGCTTGTAACACTTTCGATTATAAATAAAACAACTTGTTTATCATGTGTCATTGTGTTCTTTACTTTTCTGCAATATGTGTGCCGCTGCTTCAGTATTGATTAGCTTACTTGCCCTTGTTCAGAGCTTTGGCCTTGTGCAAGCGCACTTTAGGCTTGCACGGCATCACGTCCCGAAGAGAACGATTGTCCCGCGGGAGAGCTGCAACGTGGTGATTCACGTTCAGCGGGGACAATTAGGCTTGCGGGAGACCGGGGCGTGACAATGTGCATATACCAATACTAAGCATAGCTATATATTGAGATATATACATTGGTGGTTTTTTAATGTGGAATTAAAACTCCCAAAGCTAAGTGGAAAATACCAACAATCTCCCACATATATCACAATATATGGTCGATCGTTCCTCACAGTGACCGCCATCATGCATTAGGATAGATGTTGCCGACGACTTGAATCTTTCCGCATGGGTCAAACAACAGTACGATACAAGAATGGACTATGTTGCACCATAGTTGCTATTCTTTCCACTCACATAATGACCTCAGTTGTGCCATACGGTCGCACATTAAAGGCCATGTGCTGACCTGATCTCAGTGTATGTATCTTAGACGTCTACAAGCTTTTCCTCAAGAGACGGCCTATATCTCTATCCATATACTTAAGTGAGTTCTTCTACTATAGAGAGTTTATTATCCAGCATTAAGCCTAGTGCTTCTGTGCGGTGCTACACCGCAATGACATGACCTCCCAAGGCCGAGGATCCTCCTCTTGTGGTGTCATACCACTATAGCATGAGGACACAGGCATCTTAGTAGTGTCGTTACTACACAGAACATAGAGCCTTGCGCTCATGTGCGGTGCTAGCCGCTGTGACATGGCTCGAAGCCGAGGTTCACTCCCTCATGTGGTGTCACCCACTGTAGCATGAGGTCACCAGCCTCTTAGTAGTGTTGTACTACATCTCAGCATGAAGCCTTGAGCTTCCGTGCGGTGCTACGCCGCTATGACATAGCTCAAAGCCGAGGTTCACTTCCTTATGTGGTATCACCCACAGTAGCATGAGGCCACATGACTCTTTGTAGTACTGTACTACCACTTTCTATATCCTTTCATATTAGGCTACTTGCCTATGTGCGGTGCTACCGCCACTGTGATATGGTCCGAAGCCGAGGTTTACTCCCTCGTGTGGTGTCACGCCACTATAGCATAGGATACAAGTCCCTTGTAGTGCTGAAATTACTCGTGCTTCCTGCAATGCACGTCGGACATTCACTCTTCCTGAGAACTTATTAAGGCGTCAAAACCATCCTCCCACAGGAAATATTCTAATCAAGAACAAATAGTAGACCACAGTGGTTCTGGATATATATTCCACAATGTCCCTGAGGACTACCCACTGTACCTGATATTCTCATGTTCAATGGTCCTCCCTTGAACCAATAGCTAGATGCCTGGTAGATTTTTTTTGAACCAATAACATAAAACTAAATGGTAGGATTGCAGAGACGCAATATCAGAGGTCCTCCAAGCAAATATCTGTTGTATCCTTGACTATGTGCGGTATTATTGCCACTGTGACATGGCTCACAGCCGAGGCTTTACCCTATCAAGGAACCTCATGGTGGTGTCATCCCACAGTAACATGGAGAATTGTGCTGCTTCATAGTGCTTGACGCTGACTATATGTGGTACTACTGTCGCTGTGACATGGCCCAAAGTTGAGGCTTTATCCTGTCGAGGTACCTCATGGTGGTATCATCCCACGGTAGCATAGAGTACTACGCTCATTTATAGTTCTTACGATCAGCTGGCGCTTGAGGCCTATTATGAACGGATCTGCCAGATTTACCTGACTCCGATCTTTTAGTCACTGTAATGATCCACGCTAGCTGCGCACATTCAGTGTTCTATACTGGCCCTTGAGTCCTATCATGAACGGATCTGCCAAAATTACCTGACTCCGAATATTAACCACTGTAATAATCTATGTTGGCTG
>JAYESA010000016.1:116874166-116921666 GCA_036927795.1 Iris macrosiphon | reverse complement strand
AATCCAAAATTGGACATACCGTTGGGTTCGTATTGATGTTTAGAATTTGTTTGACCAATAATATGTCTCATTTAGAGACCTTTACCTCTATCATGCTTTTTGGTGCAAAGTGGCCCACATGTGGACCCGCTTTGACCTGAAATTACCGTTTTGTCCCTGTGTCCAAATTGGATGAAAGGGTAGTATTTTATAGCTATCTCGTTTATTCTGGGAACGTTGGTGATGTTTATTTCAGCATCCAGAGACGTTTATTCGGAGGCCGTAGTTTCTGATCCTGTGTGCTTGACGCCTAGACGTTTACACTTTGCAGCTTTCTTGCCAGGCAAGTATACCTTGCCAAATTGCTTAGAGTACCTTGCATGCTTATTATATTTTTATATATTCATCGCATGTGTGTTTTCTTTCAGTCGTAATTTTATACTATATATATGTTGACACACACTTGACACGTAGTATCATGGGAGGGGAGGACAATCAGTAGGCGTATAGGTTATAACCACTCTGGTAAACCGTAGTAACTAGCACGCACTACGGTAGTTGTATCGCGCTGGTCGCTACCCTGGCAGTATGTCAATTTCTGGTGTCGCGCTGGTCGCTACCCCCGCGGTATGTCGATTTTTGATGTTTCTGACTTGTGTGTGAGTTGTGAGATTAGATAGAGTAGCCTACCCATGCCCATACGTCGAAAGGTTGTCCTCATTATGTATTTTATATAGATTATCTTGTACAACGTACTTATATATTTTCTGTCTATTGTGCATGTTTTACTGTATTCAATTGGCATGCTTCTATGTATCTTGTTACGTCCCTTTGAGGACCTGGTCCCTTTCCAGGTGTAGACGATCTTGATTATTCGCAGGAGTACGGATCAGGACTAGCTACTCCATTCTCTTTCGAGGAGGTCTTCTCTTCGAGTCTCATTGTTCATTAGATGTTCTTATGTGGTTTCTCTTATATTCTAGTTTGTCAGTGGATTTATTTCCACCCGACTATTATTCTCTGATACTTCATATTGAGATTCAGTTATATAGTAGATTGGTTATTTATGTTTATTTGATTCTGTGGATGAGATTTAGTTATGCCCTGGGACTTGTGATAATTATATACCACTTGTGAATTATTGTTCATAATACAACATACGTATGTGTTATGGTTTTCATATATTGGAGTCTCCATATACATACGACTGGCATGCTTATGTATTCTTAGTCCTACGTATTTTGGGACTGGAACGTGACATATTTTTGTGGTGGCCCATGCAGGTCGAGAGCATATTATCTCGGTTATGTTACTGTACCGAGAAAGCCTGCGAATAGGATTAGAATATAGGATCTCATCCACTGATTTAATCATCTCCCTTGATTTCATTTCTCATTCTTATTTGATTGCTAGCATTGCATCTTGCTTGATCCTTTCATAATGTTAATCTGATCACTTCTTTCATGCTTGATAGGGGTTAGGAAGATGACTGGTACTAGGTATATGTGCTCTATTATTCAATAACACTATTAGTTAAATTCTTGTAAGTTTGATAGTATGCCTCATAACCTAGTATCACATAGTCCTTTTGAACCATTAATGAAGTGTAATTGAATGACACCAACTATAGGCTTGCATAAGAAGATAGTAGTTATCTAGACTGTAGAACTTAGAGGCCCATACCCCCATTTGGTCGAATAGAGACTTAGACAAGAAGTTAATATGGCAACTGTAGAGGCACAACATCGGACGAGTCTTATCGCCTTGGTGAACTTGAATTATTTTGTACCTTCCTTCCTCATAATTCAGCGTACTTATATTTTCTGGACTACCTTCGCTTATGCTGCTATTATAGCCTAGTTTTGCAAGCTTATTCCTTTATCGATCTTGATCATGATATATGTATTATTGGGTATACACGCTAATACATTATCTAAATCAGAAATAGTGTATTATGATCTGATCAACCTTAGTACACTTGGTTCGCTCTTCACATAACTACTTTACGTGGATTGAGATACAATTGACTCAACTTGTTAGATGAATATACTTGCCCTCTAGACAGGTCAGAGCACATCTTATCAGTTACATAACAGTACTGATATGAGCATGTGAATAGAAATTTACCAAAATAGGATTTCAATCCACAACTGTCTTGACAACACTTTTTTTTTGAATTCCTTAAACGCCTTGAACCCCATACTTGTATTCTATCACCTCTTCCTTGAATTCTTTATTATTGTTCTCCGCCTTCCCCTATTTCAGAAAGACGAACGCTCTTGCTTGGTATAAGTTTGATACACATAGAGTACTAGATATACCCCATAGGCCAATTACATTACTTGGTGACTATCTTTTGTAATTAAGGGCATATTATAGGTGATATATTTGGTATTAAAATTTTTGAGGATTGAATAACACGATTAAATAATTTGAGGAAGTTTTCTTAAACGTATAGCCTTATGTGATAGATGGGTAAATTCTAAGTTGGATAGAAGTTGCATTATCAACTTGAGATAATTTTTTAGATGGTGATCAAGTAAGATTAGATTAAGAGATTTAAGTCATTTTAAATTTTGGAAATTTTTAGAAGAATGATTAAGACGATGAGGATTTAATGAATTTTAATATCTTGATATTGAGAACCAAATATTCATAATTTGAGCACATGATTTAAATTTTTAATATTGAAGGTTGAATCATCGATTTAAATTTTGAGGATAAATATATAATTTTAGACTTGAACAATTGTTGAATTAGATTTAAAATTTTATAATTTGAGGATTTGAATTAAAAGTTGAATTTTGATTGTTGGATCATCTATTAAAAATGTTGAGGATGAAAATTGAGTTTAAAAATTGAAGAGTACGAAGTTCTTAAGTTGAGAATAGGGGTAAGATCTGATTAGAATTGTTTATTGTTCAAAGTCTAGAGAAGATTATGATAGTTGGAGATGGTGATGTAAAATTTGATATGGGTTATTTAAATCTTGAAGATCTCATATATATTTGAATTAGATTTAGATGTTAATTATTTAAAAACCGAGAAGAGATTACGATTGGTTAATTTTTGAATTAAACAAGTGGTTATTTTAAATTTTGAAGTGATTGCGATATGGTTTGAATAGATTTTGTTATTTATATTTTTGGAAGAAATTGTGATAGACTTGCCGTAGATCCGAATGTGAAGGATTTAGCAAATCATGCCTTATTTTTAATTTTGAGGACAAAATTCTTTTAAGTTGGGTATATTGTAAACCCCCTCACCCAAAAATAGGTATGTTGAGTGTATTTTGCATTTCTTGTATTTGTTTTAGATTATTTTTTAAATAAAATAAAATCTAATAATTATATTAGGACACTTCACCGTGGTTTGGACATTAATAATATAGCATGGCCCCAAAACCTGTATCCCCTTCATAGGAAGTAGCGTACACAAGAGACACTACCTGTAGGATCTTTTTGTGGCAAAAAAATTCGACCCCTTGGTGTTAGTATGACATTAGTGTAACAACCGTAGATTATGGGTTAAATATTTAGATATTTTATATATATAATTAATTTGTGGGTATTTTCCAATTCCAACTTCCTACAATTAGCATCCCATAATTCTTCGTGCCAAATTAGACAAAAAAAAATTTTGTAAGATTTTATATTATTTACTATTAACATATTTTGTGGATAACCATTTAATTAATTACTTAGTTAATTAGATAATACAATTACTTGATTTATATAACTAGAAAAATATCTAATTATTAATTATAAAATATTACATACAATATTTTGAGTGTGGTATTTTATTAAAGCCTTACAAAATAATTTTTAGAATTTATTTGGTAAGCAAATATTATTTTTGGATTTTAACCTCATATATAAATATATATGTTAATAATAATAATATTAGTAATAGTATTAATAATAATAGCAACAATAGTAATATTAGTAATAGTAGTAATAATAATACTAATAGTAATAATAATGATAATAATGATAATAATAAGAATAATAATAATAATAAGTAATAATAATAGTTAATAATAATAAATAAGAAAAGAAAAGAAAAGAAAAGAAAAGAAAAGAAAAAAAAAGAGAAAAAAAGAAAAAAAAGAGAAAAATAAAATAAAATAAAATAACAAAACTTAAAACTTAAAACTAAAACCTAATCCTACTAACAACATAATTCCTATCAACTACACAGCAACCCACCACCCGCGTGAACCATCCCAGCACCCCCTTCTTCCTTATATATATATATATATATATATATATATATATATATATATATACATATATATATATATATATACATTACACATATATATTAAACTATCTAAACCCTAAACCTAACCCTAGTTCCAACGGCCCTAGCCCGGCGCCGCCGCCACCCGCAACCGCACGCCGCCGCAGCCCGACAGACGGCTGCCGTCTGACCGCGAGTGCGGACCGCGCGTACGCGCGAGCGTACACAGCCGTGCAGCCCGAGCACCCATATTCAAGGTGATGTATCTCCCTCAATTTTGATTATTTTTGCGTGCGGTTTGTTCGTGTAGGTTCACAACCGAATCCTCTAGGATTTTCATTCAAGCGGCACGAGTTTTCGTATCCCGGATCGGTCGAAAAATAGACCGGAAAATGACCGAAAAACTGACCAAAATAGTTCAGAATTTCGAATCCAAAACCCCATGTTCACACCCAATTTGCCATCAACCTGTTTAATATTTTCGAAAACTAATTAAAGGGTTTTTCTTCTCCATAAAATCGAGAATTTTTTTGTTCTTTTAGTTTTTGTTAATTTGTTCTATGTGTAAAATTATTCGACCTCCAAATCGATCCAAATCGACCAAAAACTTGTTATTTTAAAATTAGAAAATTATGATACGGAGCGCGCCCCGCCAAACGGGACTGCCTCATCGCGTACCAATTGTACCGAAAGACGTGTATGATACGTCCTGATATGTGAGCTTTCGCGGAAACTGATTTGGACGTGTGTGCGCGTCGTAATCAACATGTATCCGTAAAAAGGTCCCGTATCGTAACTTTAACAAAATATTGCACCATTTTGTGTATGCTCGTCGGAATGCGACAAAACTTATGCCATTAAATTTTTTGTATCACGTTGGTCCTGTGACCCAAGTTTCACACGATTCTGAGACAGTAGACCAAGCTGCCTATTTGCGGGCCCCACGGTTGACTTTAAGAGCGAATTTATTTTTGGCTCACCGGAATCCAAAATTGGACATACCGTTGGGTTCGTATTGATGTTTAAAATTTGTTTGACCAATAATATATTCCATTTAGAGACCTTTACCTCTGGCACACTTTTCGGTGCAAAGTGGCCCACATGTGGACCCGCTTTGACCTGAAATTACCGTTTTGCCCCTGTGTCCAAATTGGATGAAAGGATAGTGTTTTCTAGCTATCTCGCTTATTCTGGGAATATTGGTGATGTTTATTTCAGCATCCAGTGACGTTTAGAAGCAGAAAAGTACATCATTGGGGAGGAGCCGTTAAATCGTAGATTTGTTGTGCCAAAGCAGCCATCCTCTCATTCCTGGAGTTCGAAATGTTAGTGCGAGCCCGCTCCAGCCTTGCTTCGTCATTGTTCAAGAAAGATAGTTTGGACAGGAAATTAACAAAACTGGCGTGGATGACACCCGCATGTGTCAAGTTCTGTTGAGCTGTCTTCATTTGGCCTTCAAATACATCACGAACTACCGACGTCTTGAGAAGCCTCTCCCTTGCCTGAGCGAGTTCAGCTTCCAATTCTCGAACCCTCGCTTCATTTCCCTCATATTCGGCCTGGCACTTAACTAGCTGAGGAATAACCTCCCCCAAGACGGCTTGCTCACTATCTATCTCTTGTTGTTGTTCCTGGATGGATTTGTTTAGAGATTCTATCTGCTGAGCAAGTTTTGCAGTTAGGGAGTCATACTCAGCCTAAACCAGATCGTCAATGCTGCCTCGGGATAGTTGCAAATATTCGTTAATGGGTTGTTCTAAACCATTAACTATTTGCTCTAGCGCATCAGCTCTTTCCACGTCATTGAAATTTCTAATCGGCGCTATGGTGAGCTTGGAGGACGTCTTTAGGGCATCAAAACTTAGATTCTTCTCCAGCACCATATATATCAATTCTTTCAAAGTGACATAGAATATGCTAGTGTATTGTTCAACTAGCGTGGCAAAGATCGAATGTACACTGGGAGTAGCCGCGATCGGTAAATCTGCTTTCTGGAACGTCGGCAGAGGATGTTGCCACAGTCGTCGCTTCAATAGATGGTGCGACAAAAGAAGAGGCACCAACAATGGTTGAAGTAGATGGCATACTCAACAAAGGAGGCACAGTCGAGATAATGGGCTCATCCTCCTCTGATGTTATTTAAACTGCTACCAGCAGGGTGACACCCGAGAATGTTGCGGATGAAAGATCGGCAGCTTCAAAGCATGCTTCTTCGACGTCGGACACCGCCGTTTCATTAGCTGGATCCGCAACAAAGTCAGAAGTTGTGTCAACTCTGCCCTCCCCCGAGATGTCTTCGCCTAAAAATAAGACAAGAGGAAGTTAATATCGATTTGATGTTAATTTTCCTGAAAAAAGCGTGAAGGCAAAATTTACCCATGGCCGATGGTATGTATGTTGCGTCCGCAGCTTGTATAGCTAAATTATTTCTTAATGATGCTAAACAAGCTATCATACCTGGAGAAGAGGGTGCACCAACTGACGTCTGAGGGTAATCATCCCAGTCGTTACCCAGATCCACTTGAGGTTCATCGGGCAGAATCTTGCTGGAAATACTTACAGACGAAGGAGGGAGTATTCCCATTATTTGTCTAGATAAGGGTATATTAATTCTTATTATGCTCGGTCTCGAAGGCGATCTCGAAGCACTACTAGTAACGGTGGTAGTGGCAACAACCGCGAGCAAAGAATCTCCAGCACTGTCAGCCGAAACTGTGGATGTTCCCTCTCTAAAAGGCGAAGGACCTCCGATCAAAGAATCAACCCCAATAGGGGAAACAACAGGCTCTCTCCTAGAGGCCCCCTTGGTGGAAGTCCTTTTGGGACCCCTGACAGTCTGCTTCTTCTTGCGGGGGGAAGGCTCTTTCAGAGTGGAAGCCTTTCGCTTATTAGAGATAACGAGAGGTTCTGCTGGCGGGGCTATTACGCCTCTCGGTATTATCAACAAAAAATTGTCTGCACCGGTGGCTTCATCACCTTCATCCGAGGAAACAAACGGTATCTCCTCTCTTCCAGTGGACTTACGGGAGGGCATCCTGAAACTTCCATACACATCAAAATCACGATGGAAGGTATTGATGGACGCGTAAAACTGCACGTACGAGTGAAGAATGCACAATTCCATGGAGAGAGAAGTCACGAGCACAGCAAAGAGTGCTCCGGTACAACCCATGATGAAGTACCGCCATCCTCTGGCTCCGTCGATAAGACCACTTTTGCACTTGAAGCTGGTGATAGGATTCCCCACGTGCAACTGGTCGTACCCAAATTTCCTGGCAAACCGGCTAGGCAGATAAGGCTCCAAGTAGCAGTGGTCCTCACTTCTGTACAACAGGTGGGAAGGTCTAATGCAGACCAACCAGTAAAAGGCTTCAGGAGAAATAATAGTCCTCCCATGGCCCGCATCCTGAAGTTTAGTCCCCTGTTGCTTGATATACACAGGGGGGACGGTACAGAAGAGCTTCCAACCATGGGCAAAATTTAATGCTCGCCAATAATCGATGACGCTAGTCACATTCCAAAGCGAATTCTTGTAATTCAACAAGTTATTTCTCGAACCGCTGGCAGATCCGGGAGACATCACTCTGGTATTGTGAAGGATTAACCATCCCATCAGATATAAGAATGGTAATTCTACTCTGGGATATCCTTCACGCTGTGTATCATCTGCAAGCAGCCCATCAGTAATGGCCCTCAGGCCAGCTTGTATCCGGCATACCATAGCAGGGAGCAGGCCTAGTCTTGCTCCAAACACCAAACGCACTGTGGGCCATATGGTGTTACGATAAATGCGATCCGTAGACGCGATGCCAGGTACTACCCATCGGCGTAGCCAGACAGAGAGAAAGCCAGCCAGTTGAGCTTCCCTTGACAGAGGCTTGCGACAATGCCTCATATAACTAAAGGCTTTAGTGCCTGCAGGATAACCCCCTATCTCCTCATCAAGAACATAATCTGAAGCCCCTGCGTCTCCAATGAGATCATCCACTGTATTGGTACTGAGCATGCTCAGGAGGTTCAAAGGCTTATCTCTGCTATCTACAACCTTGTCCGGCTTAACATTTCTGGCCTGATGGAAGAAGAGGTAGGATACCCATTTGTTGATATGGGCCAAATCATAGGGCTCTTGGTAGAAGGTGGTGCAGGCAAGATAGTGACTCATCAGCTTCTGGTACACTGCCACTGCCCGAGGGTTTGTATCCCTCAGCTCCCTGTTTGTGGGAACGTACTCTTCATAAGGAGTCTCTTCCATTGGCAGCTTTGAAATCTCTGCCATCTCATGAAGGGCTAGGCCCAACTCCCCTAGCGGAGTGGCAAAAGTCCCAGTGAGCGAGTTATACCGCTCCATCAAAGCTAAGAACAAATTGGGGTTGAGAGGCAGCCCAATACTAGTGACACTCACAGCCGCAAACAAGCCAATACTTTCCAACTCCGTCTGAAAGTGCTTCAGGGTCCAGGCAGTTAAACTGGACCATCGAAGATTCCCGGGGCTTAGCCACCCACTGGTGCAAGGGTTAACCTTGGGGTACACTCCTCCCTGCCCCATAAAATCATTGCAGAAAGTCGCTATTTGAAGCGGCTGGATCAGCGAAGTGTCTTCACTCGGGACGTTGCCCGGCAGTAATCCTCTGAAAGGCATAACAGGGCCTGAAGGACTGCTCACAAAGACTCCTCGGTTCAATCCTTTCTTGTATGAGATCTTCCCTGGCCGCCCATGAAGATCTGGTATCAGAGTCCATACCATCTTCCTGGGATGCGTGGCATGGAAGAATGCCGAGATAGGGTAATCTCTGGGCATCCTTGGCATATATATGACCGTGCCCTCAGCAGAAAATACCTAATTTTCCTTCTTGGGCTTAGCCTGGGATTGTTTATCGATAACATCCCTGAATAAGAAACCTGGTTTCTTATATTCAGTCCTACTATGTATGACAGGGGCTCCCCACTGATCATACTCAGCAGCATTCGTTCTCCTTGGGACGAGATCAGAGTTCCCCTTTCTTGAGGATACTCGATTCCAGAGATGGGGAACGTCACATGGGACGAGTCCTCCAGATAATTGGAATTCAGCATCCCAGCAGCAGAGCCCATCACTTCAGCCAAATGAGGGATCTGCAGGTCCACTGCAAAAAGCAAGAAAACAAGTCAGTTTTACGCTAGACTCTACACTCTTGCAGTATACGCCAAAATTTGACAATCTGTGCTTTTACGCCAGACTGCCAAAATTTAAGTTTTTACGCTGGAATTTAAATCCAGTGCGTAAAACTCAAAGTTTGCAGTATACACCAAAAATTTGACAGTCTGAGTTTTTACGCTAGACTGCAAAAATATGGAGTTTTTACGCTGACACATTAGGAATATGGGCTTAATGATAAAACATCTTTGTGCATCATCTTCCTCGAAGAGGCTCTTAGCACAGAAGATGACCTTGCGCGTACACGTACAACGTGTACGAAGGGTTTTATTTTCTCTCGAAGTCTTTATCCGTGATGCCCGGAGCGCAGCTCGACGGTGGAGCACTCCTTTCAGATCGGGGCTTGCTCAGCCTAATAGGGGTTGCTCGTGCTTGAGCAGAGAAGCGAGATGAGGAAGCGGCTTTCTTTTCCTTAGCAGTGGAGGTCTGTTTCGGTGCCATGGCAAAACTCAGAAAAGAGTCGAAGATGAAGAGTTCTCAAAGAGACGAAGGGTTTTGCAAAGACTGATGAAGGGTTTTTCTCTCTCAAGACCTTGGGCTATTTATAGAGTTCAGACTCTTTGAATCCCTAACCAAATCTGACTTTTAATATTCGATTATAATTTGGGACCACGTCAGCCTATCATCTAAAAAAAAGAAGACGGACAGTCATACTGCGTAACAAATCTATGGTTTTACGCTCATGAGCTTTTACGCTCAGAGGCTACAAATCCACGGTTTTACGCTCAGAGGCTACAAATCTAAGATTTTACGCTCAGAAGCTTTTACGCTTAGAGGCTACAAATCTACGGTTTTACGCTCAGAGGCTACAAATCTATGGTTTTACGCTCATAAGCTTTTACACTCAGAGGCTACAAATCTACGGGTTTTTTCGCATAGAAGCTACAGATCTGTGATTTTACGCTCAGAGGCTATAAATCTATGGTTTTATGCTCAGAAGTTTTTATGCTCAGAGGCTACAAATCTACGGGTTTTTTCGCACAGAAGCTACAGATCTGTGATTTTACACTCAGAAGCTAACAGATGCTACGGATCTATGACTTTTTGCATATCCTAAAGACACACAGGACAGAGTATGCGTATATCTTGACAATTTGGGTCTTATACTCGAGAAGGCCAATTACAAGGGTTTACGTAGAAAATATTCCTTTTGGCTACAAAACATTCCAAGTGTCCGAAACACACAGATGTCAGCATTGAAGATGACTCTTATTCTTGGTCCATTAGAAGTTCATTCAAAGCCTAGCCAGAATCTTTTACATCTAAGCTCAAGTATGGCCTGTTCGACGGACATTTCTGGCCCTGTTTCGAGGAATTTCCGAGAAGACATTCTTGAAGATGGTATTCTGAACAGAAATTCTTCGTATCAAAGAAGTGACAGTTCAGAATTCTATGCGACTTCTCGTCCAAAAAACAGCATGACAGTTGGACCTTCAAGACAACTTAAATGCTAAAGAGCTTTTTACGCATCTTCCGTTACGCATAAAAGACGGGACGTGACCAAATAAGCGTTTATCAGAGTTAGCATAAAATTTCTCAGATGCGTCGAAGCTGCACATTATTAGACTTCCTCACAGCAAATATGGCAAATCAACAATGCGTAAAAGAAGACAAGTCTATTAATCATGATTACATATGATGAAAATCTATTTTTTTACAAAAGGATTTTTCATTAATATTCAAGAATATGATTACATATGATGGAAATCCGTTTTACAAAGGATTTTCATTAATATTCAAGATCTCGATGGGAATCTATTGCGCCGGGTTCTCATATTGATGCAGATATTTTTCTTCTTCTACGCACTTCATCGGCTTCTTCGGCCGATGAACAAGAAAATGGTAAATGGCGGGAGGATACAAAACTGGGCTTGTTTGAGTTATTCAAACCCTCCTCCATACGCCATGGCAGCCACGCCCTAGAATTGTGACCCAACACAATACTGGAAGACAGGGCCCAGCTACCTACCTACGTTCAGCTTCATGATAGAGGAAAATACAGCTAGCAAGCTGTGTGATCGAATGAGACCCTTCCTCTCTCCTGGATGAATCGCCATATAAAATTGCTAATTATCCCGAGCAAAGGAAGCTATGATATCCTTCCATGATCCATCGTTGCAAAGAATATTTGCTCGAAGATGCCTCCTTTTACGGCTCCTTACATGCTGGAAGAGCATAATCTTCTTCTTTCTCAGATCAGCCCAATGAATCTCAGCGGCCATATGTGTGATGAAGGGATTATGGAAAAATAGGTTCATTCGCTGGCCTTTATATAGGCAGAAGAGAACATATCCAAATCCCAACAACTTCTTAAATATTGCCGAAAAATTAGCCTCGCAAAACGAGTCAAATTTGACCGTTTCATGCTTCATTCAAAGTATTTCAAATTACGAGAAATTTGAAAACTTTGAAGGGGGTCTTGTAGAAGTATGAAAATACGCTGGGGAATTATACGCGTAAAACCCCCAACATGCATGAAGCCCGCGTAAAACAGAGCTTCAGCGCTGTGTGGCGTAAAATATGACTTCAGAGGTATTGGCGTACAATAGAGCTTCAACGCTATTTAGCGTAAAATAGATCTCCAGAACAGTCCGCGTAAAGCAGCATTCAAAGGCCGTTTTGGCATAAAAAGGTTGCTATACCTCCCTCCGGCATAAAATACGTATGCTTTTAATGCAGCATGAAGTTCTACGAGAAACTCTTCGTATTTCTCGAATGAACATGTCAGACAAAATAGTGAACCTGACTCCTGACAAAGAGTACTGCACGACGATCGAGAGGACGGCTGTAATGATGATTTTGCACAGAGGCCTAGACTGTCGTTTAGTGACATATCCTTGATACAAGTCATTTTTACGCATTCAAGGAATATGCTGCCTATTCTACACAAGCAGAGATGAGTTTTTACGCTCAAGATGAGACAAAATCAGACGCCACATCAAAAGCTGTTCTTCGTAGAAAATTTGAGGCATATCTCTGCAGTTAATGCACGAGATGGGGGCAGATCTCTGCATTTAATGCACGAGATTTTGTTCTATTTTTAATGAGAGAGCTAAAACTAGGGCTAATACGCTCACGTCACCATCCTGGCATTTTATGTCAACCAGGCTATTTTCAACTATAGGAGCATGCCGTATGCTATCTCCTCGAAATACGCCAACCAGGCTATTTTAACTATAGGAGCACGCCTTATGCTATCTCCTCGAAATATGCCAACTCAGGCTATATTTGCAAAGGTACGTAATAAAGCTATTTGGCCCTGAATACGCTCAAGACCTCAGTCGGGAAGGATAATTGGCTATCTTTACGCTGGTTACCTATTAGACAGATATTTGGCTTTTATGCCAACGAGACAGCTATTTATTTTTTACGCCAATAAGACAGCTATTTGTCTTTTACGCCAACAAGACATGTATTTTGCTTTTACGCCAACAAGACAGCTATTTGGCTTTTTACGTCAACAAGACAGTTATTTGGCTTTTACGTCAACCATCTCTAGCAAGGGGCAGTTACCTACGTGGCTTGCATGCCGTGATCTTCGAGAAGCAGTTATACGCGTTACCTCATAATGGGACACGCGTCACACGCGGATTCAGGAGATCATTCGGATGTGGGTAGCAGTTATTATAACCGCCGCGTAAAGAGTGTTTTTCTCTCCACAGTCTGGCTTCAACACCGACTGGACAGTTACTGTGACTGATCTCTATAAATAGAGACCTCTGGTCACAGGAGAAAACGATCGAGAAAAGAGGGTCAAAAAGATCGAGGAGAGAACCAAGATCAGACTTTGGCAGCAAGAATTCAATCCCTCGTGCAATTTCAAAGGCTTCTTCTTCTTTTACAGTACTTCTTCGTCATCGTATGGTCCAAGGGACAAAGTGATCGACTGCAGATTAGACTCCTATAGCAATTTTTCTCCAGAATCATTTTTATTGTACTTAAAATCCACGAATAGGATTAATTGTACTCTTTTTTTTTCGTATTTGTAAACAAAGAAAGGTTTCCGTATAAACCTTATTTTCATTCTTTTGTTTATCATCAAACACCAGCGAAGATTTCGTTAGTAGAGACGTGGCCGACCCCTACCAACGTATCAGAGGTGAGGAGTTTCCTAGGACTTGTCGGATATTACCGGAGGTTCGTAGAGAACTTCGCAAGGATCGCAGAGCCAATGACCCGCTTGACCTGCAAGCAGCAGGAGTTTATTTAGACAGAAGAGTGTCGGATGGCGTTCGATGAGCTGAAGAAGCGTCTGACTAAGGCACATATCTTGACTATACCTTTCAGACCCGGAGGATTTGTGATCTATAGCGATGCGTTTGGAAAAAGATTAGGATGCATCTTGATGCAGCATGGAAAGGTTGTGGCCTAAGCCTCTAGGCAGCTGAGGACCTATGAGAAGAACTATTCCACTCACGACTTGGAGCTTGCCGTAGTGATCTTTGCCTTGAAGCTTTGGAGGCACTACCTATACGGAGAGCGAGTGGAGATATTTACTGATCACAAAAGCCTGAAGTACGTCTATACTCAGAAGGACCTGAACCAGAGAAAAAGATGTTGGCTTGAGGTGATGACAGACTTTGAGATTGAGCTACAGTACCATCCGGAAAAGGCCAACGTAGTAGCTGACGCATTGAGAAGAAGACCCATGGCATTATTTTTGACTACCCAGCAACATCTGTTGAGAGATCTAGAGCAGCTGGGTATAGAGGTCATTATGCCCGGAGTAGACGGCCAGTTATCGAGTTTTCGGTTGTAATCGACATTGGTTGAGAGGATCAAGGCTGCCTTGCCAACAGATGCCAGATTCCAGATGCTTCGATAGAGGACAGAGACCAAAATACAGACAAGATTGCGCATACATGAGGACGAGACTTTAAGATGTGGAGATCGTCTCTATATTCCGAATGGAGAACTTCATCATGAGCTGATGTCGGAGGCGCACAGTTCAACATACTCTATTCATCCAGGAGACACGAAGATGTACAAAGACCTGAGGAAGTACTATTGGTGGCATGGAATGAAGATGAAAATAGCCCGCCTTTGTGTCACGACCCAATTCCGTAGAATCACTTGAGGCGTCCCCCGAATCGTGACCGCCGTGCGGGCCTGGAGTTGCGCCCGCATAAGGCTTTAATGATTTGCATAGCAAGCACATATTCAGAGTACGCAGATAAATTAAAACACAGATTTGAAACATAGAAAAGTTCTCTTTATTGATAATGAACATCTATTACAAACTCTTGAACGAGTTAGCTAATATGCCGAACGGCTTACAAAAAAAGATGACTCAAAATGAGATAGCAGTCCTGTACATTACATCTCTTTATAAACTCAAACGATAAAGACCTCCAGGCTGGAGGATAGCTTTGCCACGGAGCTGTATTTGTGTATGAAGAGTTGCAGCTTCTGGCTTCAAAAGGCTTCGAGGCGCGGTGAAGATGCGCCAACAGCTTGGACTGGATCGGGTAGACGACTTCGGCTCCTCGCTCGGTTCGCCTTGGTGCGGAGAACCTGTTTCAACGAGGGTCAGCATATCGAAACATGCTGGTGAAGGCGAGCTAGCCTGACTATACCAATCAACACGTTGTTTAGTGAAGCATGCATATTTTTGTGGGTTTCTATCTTGCCTTAGTTCATTTACAAGTAAGCAGCATATTGAATTTACTGAAAATGAACGTGCCACCGTTCGGTGGATTTTACCTGCCCATCTGAATTATCTGTACAATACTTACCATGCCTTCCCTGAAACGAAGACACAAGTTAGTATGCAACAGGTTTAAATATACAGATGATCACTGGCATAATACCACGAAGGACGATTTATAGTCTCAAGACGGACGGATGTGCAACGCGGGTGTGAGCCCCCGCTGCACGCCTCATTTCCGACGATACAGACGACTATACAGACGTTCCGTCCGGATCGGATCGGTCCCAGTGCCCCGGCGACCGTCCGCAGGAACCAGATTTCCTTGTGCACAAGTTGTCCGTGATCGCACGTTATATTAACTGATTTATAGCAGATTATACTGTTGAGGCAACAAGAATACAGACAAGCAGAATTTCATATTGCAGAGCCTCACTGAATAATTAAGCATATACAAGATGTGTTCTATACTTAGCACTTTTTATAGAATATTTGCACGAACAAGCATACGATAAGGCAACAGTTCACAGTTTTGATTGACAAGCATAATAACCAAGTATATTTGTCTTTTATCTTGGTTTCTTTTATTATTACTTGGTATCGTTTGATCGGGGCATAGAAGAGTGCAGATTTATTAGCTGTGAAGCTTGGAAGCAGGACTAGCTAATCGGGTTGGTAGCCACTCACTTAGATTTTGGAAGGAGAAGGAAAGAGGCGCTTCACGACTCCGTTCGTAAGCCGCCTACTGCTCGTTCACCTGCACACGAACAGCTCGATTAATCCTTCTTTCTCTCTTTCCAAGTCTCGGAATAGAAGTGCAAGTCAATAAACGAAAATAATGAAAACCATCGAAACCGTTCAAGAAAACAAGCAAGTCCCAAAACTAACTCAAAGCACGAAAGCAACAAGCGACATCGAAAACCGAGGCAATAAAGGATAGCAGCGGAGAGGTCCCTCCTGACTCTGTCGCTAAGCCGATCCTTGGGGCGCAGTCCACTGAATATGGGAATCGATTCCGAAGAAACAAATCCATAACGAGGACGAGTTCTTAATTCAATCTATCCCGATCAAACGATACCGTTGGTGTTTCTTAGCCGCGCTCCCCGCACCGGGGGAACGGGGCACTACACTTTGTGGTGAAGTGTCGGGTGTGTCAGCAAGTCAAGGCTGAGCATCAGAGGTCTGCCGGTTTACTTCAACCACTTCCGATACCTGAGGGAAAATGGGAGTACGTGATTATAGACATTGTTACGGGCTTTCCAAGGAGTCCTAGTGGTCGTAATACAGTATGGGTAATCATGGATAGACTCACTAAGTCCGCTCACTTCTTACCCTTCAGAGTTGGGCAGTCTACAGAGGTCTTAGCAGATATGTATATGAAGGAGATCGTACGACTGCATGGAGTGCCAGTCAGTATAGTATCTAACAAGGATACGAGATTTACATCTTACTTTTGGTGGAGTATGCAAGAGAGTCTCGGTACCCGCCTAAAGTTCAGCAAATCGTATCATCCGCAGACAGATGGCCAATCCGAGCGCACCATTCAGAGGCTGGAGGACATGTTGAGGGCGTGCATGCTTAATTTCAGTGGATCATGGGAGGACTATTTATATTTGGGCAAATTTTTCTACAATAATAGCTATCAAGCGAGCATTCAGATGGCTCCCTGTGAAGCATTGTATGGCAGGAAGTATCGTTCCCCAGTATGTTAGAGCGATGTGGGCGAAAGACAGATCCTAGGGCCATAATTGGTTGTTCGTACAGTGGAGAAGGTGAAGAAGATCCAAGGGCACCTGTGAGCAACACAGGACAGACAGAAGCATTGGGTAAATGTGCATCGACGACCCCTAGAGTTCCAGGTTGGAGATCATGTGTTTCTGAAAATCTCACCTACCCGAGGCACCATCAGGTTTGGAGGCAGAGGAAAGCTGAGTCCGAGGTACATCGGACCATTCAATGTGTTGGAACAAATCGGAGAGGTTGCTTATAGATTAGCCTTTCCATAGACATTAGAAGGAGTTCATGACGTCTTCCATGTATCTCAGCTAAGGAGGTAAATGCCAGATCCGAGTCATGTACTTGACCACTCAGAGATCACAGTTGGGCCGAGTTTGTCATACCAGGAGGAGCCTGTAGAGATTCTGGATAGAAGCGAGAAGGTATTACGAGGTCAGACTATCCCTCTAGTTTGTGTCGCATGGAGGCATCATACACCGGGTGAATCGACCTGGGAACGAGAGGACGAGGTTCGACAGCGTTACCCCCATCGGCCTAGGTATGTAGTAGCATTTAATTTCAGTCAGTAGTTTTTACCATATGTCTGTTTTAATTTCGAGAATAAAATGCTCTAAGGAGGGTAGATTGTAAACTCTCTCGACCAAATTTAGGTCTATATAGCTTAGATAGAGAGATTAGGGTTAGAATGAAGCCAATTAGAATTAGAACACAGTGCTTTAGAATTATTGTGCGATATTTATATCACTTAGTATACCTTATCGTTGCTTCGATATTTGAAGCGCTATACTAGCATTTACCTTCAAACAAGTTTTATACACTTTTTCTAGACTAGCCAGCCCTCTATTATAACATTTGTGTAACTCTTAATTACTCTATATTGTGCTTCATTTTAGTCGCACAACATTTGTTACAACATCTAGATTTAAATTCCAATAAACCCAACCATGCATAATTGTCCGCTCCAATCGAAATTGGAGACACTAACCCAACCCATTTTCATACAACCCAAATCAGGACATTATTTTATTCTGAGTTTGCCATGTCCATGGCTAATACGCTCCACAAAATTTTAACCCCATATAATTCCAATTAACGGAAAAGCATCACTTTCACTAATTCTTATTTAAATTAGTGTGAAGACCAACCTTACCCAAAACTAGACCAGCCTAGCCCATCTACACCATATATTTCTTTATGTCAATACGTTCCCCACCCTAAGAAACCCTAGCCGGCCCAATTCTCTAGGAGGACCCCATTTTCTCTCTCTTCTATATAAATATAGCATTCTCTCCACAAATCCAATCCTACACAAAACCCTAGCCGAATGTCACGCCCCAGTCCCAAATGTCGAGGGACTGGAGATGCGTGGCAATGGCCAGCAGCACGCACCGATGGATAACCCAATTTAATGGAGCCATCAGGGCGTACTTAAGATGTAAATAAGGTCTACTACAACAAGTCAATCTAATCTCATCTATAAAGATAAAGAAATAACTGCATAATGGAATGGAAATAAGTAGCAACAATAATCACAGTAAGTCAGTCGGAGAAACAATCCGACTTAAGTCTGAATAAACTGGCTCTATAGGCTAGGAACAAGAGATAAACATGAAATAAATACTGAGTACTGGAACAGGCACTCAGGAGAAGTCTTCGGCAGTCACCTCGTCTTCAGTGTTCGGCTCTGCTCCAGCAATAGTCTCAGCTCCGGTCCCGTATACCTCGGGATACTGCTCCTCAGCTAAACCTGGGGACATAATCCATTCCAGGTCCTCAGTGGACATAGCAAGGCACAAAATAAAACAAGCCAAATAATAAGCAGTGCAATTAAATTAATTAAAATAGCAGGGTAAACTATGTAACCATCTATGTGATATGCAAATGAGAGCAACACTAGTACTTGTAGCGCCCCGTTCTCCCGGTGCGGAGATCGCGGCTAAGAAACACAAGACGGTATCGTTCGATCGGGATAGATTGAATTAAGAACTCGTCCTCGTTATGGATTTGTTTCTTCGGAATCGATTCCCATATTCAGTGGACTGCGTCCCAAGGATCGGCTTAGCGGCAGAGTCAGGAGGGACCTCTCTGCTGCTATCTTTTATTGCCTCGGTTTTCGATGTCGCTTGTTGCTTTCGTGCTTTGAGTTGGTTTTGGGATTTGCTTGTTTTCCTTGAACGGTTTTGATGGTTTTTATTGTTTTCGTTCATTGACTTGCACTTCTATTCCGAGATTGGAAAGAGAGGAAGAAGTATTAATCGAGCTGTTCGTATGCAGGTGAACGAGCAGTAGGCGGCTTACGAACGGAGTCGTGAAGCGCCTCTTTCCTTCTCCTTCCAAAATCTAAGTGAGTGGCTACCAACCCGATTAGCTAGCCCTGCTTCCAAGCTTCACTCCTTTGCCCCGATCAAACGATACCAAATAAAATAAAAGAAACCAAGATAAAAAGAAAGTAGACTTGGTATGTTATGCTTGTCAATAAACCGCACGAACGGATACTTAACTGCATGCTTGTTCGCTTGAAAATAATCATAAACTGTTGCTTGTCTTGTGCAAATACATATTTCATACTCGTGTTGCCTGAAGTGCATGAATGCTTAACAATTATGGATATGTCGTGTGCTCGTGTTGCCTCGAAGGCGTAACTTATTGTTTAAGTAACGTATTGTTCGATCATGGATAACTTGTGCACAAGGGTAAGTTCTGCGGACGGTCGCTGGGGCACTGCCACCGTTCCGGTCCGGGCGGAACTCGTGTGTAGTCATCGTGTGCTGGAGGGGATAGCTTGCAACGCATCGTGTGCTTGTCGTATGATTGTCGTATTCTCGTTGCATGCTATCCCTGTCCTTGACTATGTCCGTTATGGCACCACGCCAGTGATCATCGTGTATATTTAAACCTGTTGCATACTAACTTGTGTCTTCGTGGCAGGGAAGGCATGGTAAGTATTGTGCAGGTAATTCAGACGGTCAGGTAAAATCCACCTAACGGTGGCACGTTCATTTCAGTAAATTCAATATGCTGCTTACTTGTAAATGAACTAAGGCAAGATAGAAACCCACAAATATGCATGCTTCACTAAACAACGTGTTGATTGGTATAGTCAGGCTAGCTCGCCTTCACCAGCATGTTTTGATATGCTGACCCCCGTTGAAACAGGTTCTCCGCACCAAGGCGAACCGAGCGAGGAGCCGAAGTCGTCTTCCCGATCCAGTCCAGCTGTTAGCGCATCTTCACCGCGCCTCGAAGCCTTTTGAAGTCCGAAGCTGCAACTCTTCATACACAAATGCAGCTCCGTGGCAAAAGCTATCCTCCAGCCTGGAGGTCCTTATCGTTTTGAGTTTATAAAGGGATGTAATGTACAGGACTGTTATCTCATTTTGAGTCATCTCTTTTGTAAGCCGTTCGACATATTAGCTGACTCGTTCAGGAGTTTGTAATAGATGTTCATTATCAATAAAGAGAACTTTTCTATGTTTCAAATCTGTGTTTCAATTTATCTGCGTACTCTGAATATGTGCTTGCTATGCAAATCATTAAAGCCTTGTGCGGGCGCAACTCCAGGCCCGTACGGCGGTCACGATTCGGGGGACGCCTCAAGTGATTCTACGGAATTGGGTCATGACATAGTGGTATCAGAGCACAGATTCAAAGTTCCTTAGACTTCGTGCTGGAAAAGTTCCTTTAACGATCAAAATCCTGTGCGAACTCTTGAACTCGCTAGGCCAAAATGAGATACGTTCATGCAATAAGTCCATAATACATTATGATCCTAATGTAATTTACCTTCTTTTGAAGGAATGGATCCAGCGTAATCTGCAGCGCAACCACTGAACGAAACACAAGAAAGCAGTTCGGGTACTTCGGGAAGCTCTCGGAGCCAACGAGGCATGTCTCAAGTCGACCCGCTTGAGCGGGTAATGCAAATGTTAGAATCGCAACGACAACGAGACGATGCTCGCCAAGCCAAGCTCGAGAGTAATCTAGAGACCCGATTCTCAGTCCAACAAAAGCAGGTAGATGCCCTGCAACAGATCGTTCAGACTTTGGCTGCCAGCCATTCCGCCGCAACAGCAACGACTCCGGTGGAACAGCCCGTGCTTGAAGTGGAGACGCCTCAAATTCCAAGGCCGAGGGACGTGACTGCCTTCAACTTGGGCCATTTCAAGAAAGTCTGCAATACCCCATTCAACGGGACTGAGGACCCAGTGGTAGCTCTAGATTGGCTAGCCGAGCTCGAAGATCACTTCACTCTGCTAGAGGTCCCCGAAGATAAGCGCGTCGCCTGCGCGCAACTACAGCTCCGCCTCAACGCACATGATTGGTGGGACGTGCATCGACGATCTCTCCAATTTGATCACGGAGAGGAGGCGATCTCGTGGACGACCTTTCGTGCCGCGTTCGAAGAGGAGTTTATTCCCTCTCCAGTACAACGTCAAATGGAGAATGATTTCGTGCAACTGAGGCAGGGCAGTTTGACTGTGAAGCAGTACTCCGCCGAATTCAATCGACTCTCCAAATTCGCTAGGGCCTATTTACCTGATGCAGCGAGTCAAGCCAGAAGGTTTGAAGGTGGACTACGTCCTGCCATCCATTCGCACGTGGTCAATAATCAGTACGGGACAATGCGTGAAGTCATGAATCATGCCCTATCCCTCGAACCACTCTATCCTCATGTTGCTGCCGGCGCTGTGCATACATCCAGTCACAAACGCCAAAGCAACGAGGGAGGAAATACCGCTACAAAGTGCCCGAATAACGCTGGTCAGCAGGACGGGGATTGGAACAAAGCTTGTCACTTCTGTAAAAGAAAAGGGCACCTTAAGAAGTACTGCCGTAAAAGACTTAGATTATGCCTCGCTTGTGGCGATCCAGGCCATGCTATTTCCTCCTGTCCGAACCTTCATGGTCGTCGTCCTGAACGAAATAATCCCTAACGGTAGGTCCTATTCTTAAGTTTCGGGACGAAACTTCCAATTAGTTGGGTAGGATGTAGCGCCCCGTTCTCCCGGTGCGGAGATCGCGGCTAAGAAACACAAGACGGTATCGTTCGATCGGGATAGATTGAATTAAGAACTCGTCCTCGTTATGGATTTATTTCTTCGAAATCGATTCCAATATTCAGTGGACTGCGCCCCAAGGATCGGCTTAGCGGCAGAGTCAGGAGGGACCTCTCCGCTGCTATCTTTTATTGCCTCGATTTTCGATATCGCTTGTTGCTTTCGTGCTTTGAGTTGGTTTTGGGATTTGCTTGTTTTCCTTGAACGGTTTTGATGGTTTTCATTATTTTCGTTCATTGACTTGCACTTCTATTCCGAGATTGGAAAGAGAGGAAGAAGTATTAATCGAGCTGTTCGTGTGCAGGTGAACGAGCAGTAGGCGGCTTACGAACGGAGTCTTGAAGTGCCTCTTTCCTTCTCCTTCC
This sequence comes from Iris macrosiphon, assembly GCA_036927795.1. Lineage (NCBI taxonomy): Eukaryota > Viridiplantae > Streptophyta > Magnoliopsida > Asparagales > Iridaceae > Iris > Iris macrosiphon. Next base: position 116,899,445 of record JAYESA010000016.1, on the reverse strand, counting down.
AAAATCTAAGTGAGTGGCTACCAACCCGATTAGCTAGCCCTGCTTCCAAGCTTCACTCCTTTGCCCCGATCAAACGATACCAAATAAAATAAAAGAAACCAAGATAAAAAGAAAGTAGACTTGGTATGTTATGCTTGTCAATAAACCGCACGAACGGATACTTAACTGCATGCTTGTTCGCTTGGAAATAATCATAAACTGTTGCTTGTCTTGTGCAAATACATATTTCATACTCGTGTTGCCTGAAGTGCATGAATGCTTAACAATTATGGATATGTCGTATGCTCGTGTTGCCTCGAAGGCGTAACTGATTGTTTAAGTAACGTATTGTTCGATCATGGACAACTTGTGCACAAGGGTAAGTTCTGCGGACGGTCGCTGGGGCACTGCCACCGTTCCGGTCCGGGCGGAACTCGTGTGTAGTCATCGTATGCTGGAGGGGATAGCTTGCAACGCATCGTGTGCTTGTCGTGTGATTGTCGTATTCTCGTTGCATGCTATCCCTGTCCTTGACTATATCCGTTATGGCACCACGCCAGTGATCATCGTGTATATTTAAACCTGTTGCATACTAACTTGTGTCTTCGTGGCAGGGAAGGCATGGTAAGTATTGTGCAGGTAATTTAGACGGTCAGGTAAAATCTACCTAACGGTGGCACGTTCATTTCAGTAAATTCAATATGCTGCTTACTTGTAAATGAACTAAGGCAAGATAGAAACCCACAAATATGCATGCTTCACTAAACAACGTGTTGATTGGTATAGTCAGGCTAGCTCGCCTTCACCAGCATGTTTTGATATGCTGACCCTCGTTGAAACAGGTTCTCCGCACCAAGGCGAACCGAGCGAGGAGTCGAAGTCATCTTCCCGATCCAGTCCAGCTGTTAGCGCATCTTCACCGCGCCTCAAAGCCTTTTGAAGTCCGAAGCTGCAACTCTTCATACACAAATGCAGCTCCGTGGCAAAGCTATCCTCCAGCCTGGAGGTCCTTATCGTTTTGAGTTTATAAAGGGATGTAATGTACAGGACTGTTATCTCATTTTGAGTCATCTCTTTTGTAAGCCGTTCGGCATATTAGCTGACTCGTTCAGGAGTTTGTAATAGATGTTCATTATCAATAAAGAGAACTTTTCTATGTTTCAAATCTGTGTTTTAATTTATCTGCGTACTCTGAATATGTGCTTGCTATGCAAATCATTAAAGTCTTGTGCGGGCGCAACTCCAGGCCCGCACGGCGGTCACGATTCGGGGGACGCCTCAAGTGATTCTACGGAATTGGGTCGTGATATTACTCAGGCTAAGACCGCTACAAGCTCTGTGTCGGGGAGCCGGTAGCAGTAATAACACGTAAAGGGTCTAGCTCTGCTGGAGAGTCTACAACCTCACAATAGTAGTAGATATATATATAGAACAGCCTGTAGCCTGTGTGTCTCTCCCCACCCAATGTAATCACGCAAGTCATGACCATAACGTCTCATGCCCATGTCAGCGGGATTATAGCTAATGCAACAAGTCATACTGTCTATAAATACAATAACTCTGTCAAGTCCTGTATCCTATACAGAATCACCACGAATATCTCAGGAGGATTCTGTCCATGATAGTGTCAAGTGTCCTGGGTTGTAGGGTACTTGATAGGACAAGTACAAAAGTAAGGGAATCGTAATTCCATCTCTAAATGACGAACCCAACACCGCGTACGGTGTTGGCACCCGACTATGATCGGACACTAGGTACGTCACGCGTTTCCTAGGTTAAGCAGTTTAAACAAGTTTATATGAATTTACACAAGACATCCAACAAAGTATTATTACAGGAAATATGAAAATAAAGACTGCAAGTTTGGCAAGGTGCACTTGCCTGCTGTTTGAATTCCACTTAGGTCCTGGTTTCGAAAATTTCCAGAGATATCTCCGAAAGCTGAAATAAACAGTACCATCACGCTCAAAAGGTGTCAAACAGCTAGAAATGTCTGTCCTTGGGTCCAATTTGGAGACAAGGGCAAACACGGCAATTTCGGGCCAAAACGGGGTCCACCGGTGGGCCCGTTTTGCACCGAAAAATGTGTCAGGGTCAACGGTCTCCAAACTTAGTGTCAACAGGTCAGGAACGCTGATACGAACCCAACAGAACTTTCAGATTTAAATTCCGATGAGCCGATCACAAAATCGCCCGTCGAGCGGGGCCTGTGGGGCCCACGACACGCAATTTCGTCAACGTTCTCAGAATCGAACCAAACTTGACCCACAGGACCAGCGTATCGCTACGAGTCCGATGATGCAAGTTTCGTTTCGATCTGATGTGTGTGCACGAAGTTAGGATAAATTGCAGAAAAGTTGGATACGGGGCGATGTCTGCGGATACGCGTTGTTTCCGGTGTGCACGCACACCCGAATCAGCTTCCGCGAAATCTCACACATCTGTATCAACGACGCGCACGTATCTGTGAAGACCGCACGCGACCAAGTCGTCCCGTTTGGCGGGGGCACTCAGTTCCGGGGTGAAACAGGGTCTGGTTTTTCCTGTTTTTGGATCGCGGTGTGCGATCACCACAGGACGCGATGCCCCGAGCGGTTTATCCGGACACCGAGAGGGTCATACAGGCTTCGTATAGCAATTTACAGAATCGAAACCGGAGATACAGGGTGCAAGATACGAGTACCTGAACAAGGCCCTTCGAAACGGGGGTTTCCTGTGTCCGACACGCAAGTTCGTGTCCTGGACACTGTGTCCGCGCTGTGTCCGGCCTAGGGCTGGGCTCTGCCGTGTCTTGGCTGGCCGGACTCGGGCGGCTGGACTCGGGGACACGCGGAGCCGGGGCTCGGGACGCGGCGGCGCCGGCAGAGGGGTCGGGGAGCTAGGGATGGCCGGCGGCGGGCGGATCTGGGAGGAGAGAGGAAAGAGAAGGGGAGGCCGGTTGGCTCGGGGTGGCTCACGGCGGTGGTGCTGGATGGTGGGGGAGATCGGCGCAGGAGGCGGTGGTCCGGTGGAGGGCAGCGGCTAGGGGAGGTCGGGGTTAGGGCTCCGGCGAGAGGATAAGGGGAAGTGAGGGAGGAGGAGAACGGGGGAGAGGGGTATTTATAGGGTGACGACGAAGGGTTCGTGGCCGGAGGAGTCGGGCTGAGGGGAGGACGTGGCCTCCCCCGGCGGAGGCGACGCATTTTCCGACGGCGGAGCGTGGGACGCGGGCTCGCACAGGCGAAGTGGGGGAGGGGAAGGAGATACGGGTCGGGTCGGGCGCGGATCCGGGTTGGGCGGACCCGCCCGACCCGCTAGGATGGTTAGACGGGCTGGGTCACTGGGCTCGGCCCACTGGGCCGGGCCGGGCCCCTAATAATAATAGAAAAATAACAGTAATAATAATAAATAAAAACAATAATTAATTAATTTAATTAGAAAATAGTTTTTAGGCTTTTAAAAATAGGTCTGAGTCCAATAAAATCCCAGAAAAATACCATAAGTCCGGTTTTCTATTTTACATCATAAAATCATATTTTCATTTCTTTTTAAGGTTAGTTATTAGCAATTAAAAATTATAAACTCACCATAGGACCTATGTAAATTCCTGAAAAATTGTATATTAATTCCCAAAAATAATTTTTTAAAAAAATATCTGAAAATTTAGGGTGTTTACAATCTATCCCCCTTAAGAGGATTGCGTCCTCGCAATCGAAGGGTAAACTATAAAGGCAAGATTTATAGAATTAAAGAATGCTTAGGTTTTACCTGCATCAGCAAATAAGTGTGGATAACGCTGGCGCATAACATCCTCTCGTTCCCAGGTCGATTCGCCAGGAGGGTGCTGTTTCCAAGCTACTCGAACCAGTCTGATTGTCTGCCCTCGCAGTATCTTCTCGCTGGTGTCGAGTATACCCACTGGCTGCTCTTCGTATCTCAGGCTAGGTCCCACCAAAATCTTAGAATGGTCAACTATATGACTCGGGTCCGTCACATATCTCCTCAGTTGTGAGACATGGAATATGTCATGCACTCCCTCTAAGGATGGAGGTAATGCAAGACGGTAAGCCACCTCACCAATGCGCTCCAAGATATCGAATGGCCCAATGTACCTTGGGCTTAACTTGTCTCTGCTGCCAAATCTGATAGTACCTCTAGTGGGCGAGATCCTCAAAAATACATGCTCTCCTTCCTTGAACTCCAGGGGTCGTCTGTGTGCATCTGCCCAATGCTTCTGTCTATCCTGGGCTGCACGGAGATGGTTCTGAATCTGCTTTACTTTCTCTACTGTCTCCGTTACCAACTCTGGATCCAGTAATTGACGTTCGCCAACGTCACTCCAGCATATCGGCGATCTGCACTTCCTTCCGTACAGCGCCTCGAAAGGTGCCATCTGAATGCTTGCCTGATAGCTGTTGTTGTAGGAGAACTCCACTAAGTGCAGGTGATCTTCCCAAGATCCTCCGAAGTCTAGTATACATGATCGCAGCATGTCTTCCAAGATCTGAATTGTGCGCTCTGATTGGCCATCTGTCTGGGGATGATAGGCAGTACTGAACTTGAGCCTGGTGCCGAGACTCTCTTGCATGCTTCGCCAGAAGTGAGATATAAATCTCGAGTCTCGATCTGATACAATACTAACCGGCACTCCATGTAATTTTACGATCTGTCGCATATACATGTTAGCTAGTACTTCCGTGGATTGTCCGACTCTGAACGGCAAGAAGTGAGCCGACTTAGTGAGCCGATCCACGATGACCCATACTGCATCCTTCCCACTAGGGCTTCTTGGAAATCCGGTGACGAAGTCTATGGTAATATGCTTCCACTTCCATTCAGGGATGGGAAGTGGCTGCAACATACCTGCAGTCCTTTGGTGCTCGGCCTTCACCTGCTGGCAGACTAAGCATTTTGCCACAAATCGGGCAATCTCCCTTTTTATTCCATGCCACCAGTAATATTGTCTTAGGTCCCGGTACATCTTGGTCCCTCCTGGATGAATCGAGTATATGGAGCTATGTGCTTCTGTCATCAACTCCTGCCTTAATTCTCCATTTGGAACACATAGGCAATTTCCGCACCTTAATGTTCCGTCCTCGTGGATGCGAAATCCCGTCTGCAAGCCTGCTTCTGTTCTTTCTCTCAGCCTTCGGAACCTGGCATCATTAGGCAAAGCTTTCTTGATTCTCTCCACCAGCGATGACTTCACTTCGAGGTTAGCCAGCAAACCATTTTGTCCAGGTAGAACAACCTCTATCTGAAGATCTTGCAAGTCTTGTAATAGCTGAGGCTGCTCTGTTAAGAAATAAGCCGAGGGTTTTCTGCTGAGGGCGTCGGCTACAACATTTGCTTTTCCCGGCTGGTACTGCAGATCAATGTCAAAGTCCACCATCAACTCAAGCCAACGCCTTTGCCTCATGTTGAGCTCCTTCTGTGTATAAACATACTTCAAGCTTTTATGATCAGTGAATATTTCGACCTTCTCTCCATACAGGTAATGTCTCCAGATCTTCAATGCAAAGATCACTGCAGCTAGCTCCAGGTCGTGCGTTGGATAATTCTTCTCGTGGACCTTCAACTGCCTCGATGCATAAGCGATAACCTTGCCATGTTGCATCAAGACACAACCTAGTCCACTACCAGACGCATCACTATAAACAACAAAACCTCCTGACCCTGAGGGAAGAGTCAAGACTGGTGCTGTTGTTAGACGCCTCTTTAATTCTTCAATGGCATTCTTCCGTCCATATGAACTCCTGATCCTTCCGTGTCAGCTTAGTCATCGGCTCTGCGATCCTTGAAAAATTTTCTACGAACCGCCGGTAATACCCAGCAAGTCCAAGAAAACTTCTCACTTCTGCAACAGAGGTAGGGGTAGGCCAGGTTTCAATAGCAGTGACCTTCTCTGGGTCCACAGACAGTCCTTCACCTGAGATAATATGCCCTAAGAATGGCACCTTGTCCATACAGAACTCATATTTGCTGAGTTTGGCATATAGCTTCTCCCTTCTCAAAGTTTCTAGCACAATTCTAAGGTGTTCCTCGTGCTCTTTGTGGTTCTTGGAGTAGACTAGGATATCATCAATGAATACCACCACGAACTTATCCAAGTACTGATGGAAGACCCCGTTCATCAAACTCATAAATACGGCGGGTGCGTTGGTTAAACCAAACGGCATTACTAGGAACTCATAATGTCCATACTTAGTTCTGAAGGCCGTCTTTGGGATATCTTCCTTCTTCACCCTAATCTGGTGATAACCGGATCTAAGGTCAATCTTTGAGAATACCTTAGCACCACTCAATTGGTCAAACAAATCATCAATGCGTGGTAATGGGTACCGGTTCTTAATAGTTACAGTATTAAGGGCTCTGTAATCAATGCACAGCCGTACAGATCCGCCCTTTTTGGGTACAAAAAGTATAGGTGCTCCCCATGGTGAAATACTGGGCCGGATAAATCCCTTTTCCAGAAGATCGTCAACTTGTGCTTTCAACTCCACTAACTCCTTAGGTGCTAGCCGATATACCGATGAAGTGATAGGTTCGGCTCCTGGAGTTAGGTCTATTGTGAATTCTATCTCCCGATCAGGTGGTAAACCTGGAAGATCGTCGGGAAATACATCCACAAATTCCGTTATGACTCTTGGGTAACTTGAATCTTCTTCTACAGTCAATACCCTAAGAGTTGGCTGGACCCCTTGTTCTACAGTTCCTCTAAGAAATTCAAACTCAGGAAGGCTAGGGGGTCTAAATATCACTTTTCCAAGCCGGCAATCCAGTGTCGCATGGTACTGACTTAACCAGTCCATACCAAGTACAACATCGTAATCAGGCATAGAAAAGATCAAGAATTGGGCTCGCATCTCTCGGCCACAGACTACTACCAAACATGATCTACAGGTATCACTAACCGGGATAATTCCATCTCCCGTTAGAATTCTCTTCATCTTCGAGAGAGGTGCGGTAGCTATTCTATGTGTGGCTACGAAGCTAGCAGCAATAAATGAATGCGAGGCTCCAGAATCAAATAATGCTACAGCAGGAATTGAAGCTACTAATATGGTACCTGCTATCACTTCGCCTGCAGTAGCTTCCTCAGTGACTGCTAGTGCATATGCCTGACCTCGTCCCTGAGCGGGACCCCTTTGCTGACGAGCTTGCTGGAACAATGCTGCCTGAGGTGGTAGAGGTGGCCTGGCTCCTCCAGGCCCTGTCTGTGTTGCTCCCCCAGCTGGAAGAGCTGCAGGTGGAGCTGGTCGATTCGGAACTCCCTTCTGACGTTCCGAGCAGTCCTTTGAGAAGTGTTGTCCAGATCCGCAAACCAGGCAGAGCCCCAGCTTGCGTCTACATTCTTTTTCAATATGTCCTACCTTGCTGTATAATGGTAAGTAGGCAGGTTCTTAGTTGCTGCTCTTGGAGGCGGGCTCTTCTGGGGCCGTTTAGTAGATTCCCTTGGTGATGACTTGGACGGTGCGGAGGAGAAGGGACGTTTCAGGCTTGATTCCCTCCGAGTAACGCGCTCCAGCCGACGTGCTGCAGCTAGAACGTCGGTGTAAGAGGTGGGCGCGACCGATCCGATTAACTTCTGAAGCTCGAACCTGAGCCCATCAAAGAACTTCTCCGCCTTCTTCTCTTTGGTAGGAATTAGCGAAGGGGCAAAGTGGCTCAGGCGAATGAATTCGGTATTATATTCCTCCACCGTCATGTTGCCCTGGATCAGGCGGTTGAATCTGTCTCGGAGTTCTGACCGAGCCACAGCAGGGATGTACATTTCCTGGAAGAGTCTGGAGAACTTCTCCCAGGTAACCTGATCATATCCGAGCCTTCTTTCTTCGGACAGCCACCAATGATGCGCGTTGTCCGTCAGTTGCATCCTGACGGCAGTCATCCATTTGTCCCTTGGTAGTTCAGCGGCCTCCAACTGATGCTGCATGTTTGTAAGCCATTCATGCACTTCAGTTGGTCCTTCCTTGCCCGAGAAGGTACGGGGCTTAAGTTGACGGAAATCCGTGATGGATCCCGTCGCTGGCCGCCTATTTGGTGGATTTGCATGCTCCAACGCTGCGACTAGGCTGTTCCTTAGGTTCTCGGCCTCTCGGCGTTGGGCCTCCTGCTGGGTCAGCTGTTGGGCCTGCATCATTGCATAGAACATCTGGAATATTTGCTGGCCGTCCATTGCCTGTCCTGGAGGGAAGACAGGCATCGTAGGAGGGAACTGGGGAGGAGGCGGGATGTCATCACGCCTGAACCTGGAACTTGGCTGGCCAGTTTGATTGCTCTGAGAGGATTGCCCTCTGGTATCTGGCGTCGTTTCAGCTTCACAGGTAAACCCCACTTCAGGCGGTGTACCCAAGGGGGTCTCGTCACCACTTCTGGGATCCATAACTCTGTATCAAAAAGAAACAATGAGAACGCACAGAGGAATCAAAACAGGATGCAATTCAAGCAATTTAATTGAATTCGACATAGAGTTCAAAAATGATTCCATCAATGGATGAGATCCTATAACCTATCTTATTGCAGGCCTGTCCGGTCCCTAAGTTGAAACCGAACGATTTAGTGTGACCTGCATGGGCCACCACAAAAACTATGTCATGCCCCAGTCCCAAAATGTCGAGGGACTGGAGATGCGTGGCAATGGCCAGCAGCACGCACCGATGGATAACCCAATTTAATGGAGCCATCAGGACGTACTTAAGCTGTAAATAAGGTCTACTACAACAAGTCACACTAATCTCATCCATAAAGATAAAGAAATAACTGCATAATGGAATGGAAATAAGTAGCAACAATAATCACAGCAAGTCAGTCGGAGAAACAATCCGACTTAAGTCTGAATAAAATGGCTCTATAGGCCAGGAACAAGAGATAAACATGAAATAAATACTGAGTACTGGAACAGGCACTCAGGAGAAGTCTTTGGCAGTCACCTTGTCTTCATTGTTCGGCTCTGCTCCAGCAATAGTCTCAGCTCCGGTCCCGTATACCTCAGGATACTGCTCCTCAGCTAAACCCGGGGACATAATCCATTCCAGGTCCTCAGTGGACATAGCAAGGCACAAAATAAAACAAGCCAAATAATAAGCAGTACAATTAAATTAATTAAAATAGCAGGGTAAACTATGTAACCATCTATGTGATATGCAAATGAGAGCAACACTAGTACTCAGGCTGAGACCGCTACAAGCTCTGTGTCGGGGAGCCGGTAGCAGTAATAACACGTAAAGGGTCTAGCTCTGCTGGAGAGTCTACAACCTCACAATAGTAGTAGATATATATATAGAACAGCCTGTAGCCTGTGTGTCTCTCCCCACCCAATGTAATCACGCAAGTCATGACCATAACGTCTCATGCCCATGTCAACGGGATTATAGCTAATGCAACAAGCCATACTGTCTATAAATACAATAACTCTGTCAAGTCCTGTATCCTATACAGAATCACCACGAATATCTCAGGAGGATTCTGTCCATGATAGTGTCAAGTGTCCTGGGTTGTAGGGTACTTGATAGGACAAGTACAAAAGTAAGGGAATCGTAATTCCATCTCTAAATGACGAACCCAACACCGCGTACGGTGTTGGCACCCGAATATGATCGGACACTAGGTACGTCACGCGTTTCCTAGGTTAAGCAGTTTAAACAAGTTTATATGAATTTACACAAGACATCCAACAAAGTATTATTATAGGAAATATGAAAATAAAGACTGCAAGTTTGGCAAGGTGCACTTGCCTGCTGTTTGAATTCCACTTAGGTCCTGGTTTCGAAAATTTTTAGAGATATCTCTGAAAGCTGAAATAAATAGTACCATCATGCTCAAAAGGTGTCAAACAGCTAGGAACGTCTGTCCTTGGGTCCAATTTGGAGACAAGGATAAACACGGCAATTTTGGGCCAAAACGGGGTCCACCGGTGGGCCCGCTTTGCACCAAAAAATGTGTCAGGGTCAACGGTCTCTAAATTCACCAAACTTAGTGTCAACAGGTCAGGAATGCTGATACGAACCCAACGGAACTTTCAGATTTGAATTCCGATGAGCCGATCACAAAATCGCCCGTCGAGCGGGACCTGTGGGGCCCATGACACGCAATTTCGTCAACGTTCTCAGAATCGAACCAAACTTGACCCACAGGACCAGCGTATCGCTACGAGTCCGATGGCGCAAGTTTCGTCTCGATCTGACTTGTGTACACAAAGTTAGGGTAAATTACAGAAAAGTCGAATACGGGGCGATGTCCGCGGATACGCGTTGATTTCGGTGTGCACGCACACCCGAATCAGCTTTCGCGAAATCTCACACGTCCGTATCAACGATGCGCACGTATCTGTGAAGACCGCACGCGACCAAGTTATCCCGTTTGGCGGGACGCACTCAGTTCCGGGGTGAAACAGGGTCTGGTTTTTCCTGTTTTTGGATCGCGGTGTGCGATCACCACAGGACGCGATGCCCCGAGCGATTTGTCCGAGCACCGAGAGGGTCATACAGGCTTCGCGTAGCAATTTACAGAATCGAAATCAGAGATACAGGGTGCAAGATACGAGTACCTGAACAAGGCCCTTCGAAACGGGGGTTTCCTGTGTCCGACACGCAAGTTCGTGTCCTGGACACTGTGTCCGCGCTGTGTCCGGCCTAGGGCTGGGCTCTGCCGTGTCTTGGCTGGCCGGACTCGGGTGGCTGGACTCGGGGACACGCGGCGCCGGGGCTCGGGACGCGGCGGCGCCGGCAGAGGGGTCGGGAAGCTAGGGATGGCCGACGACGGGCGGATCTGGGAGGAGAGAGGAAAGAGAAGGGGAGGCCGGTTGGGCTCGGGGTGGCTCACGGCTGTGGTGCTGGACGGTGGGGGAGATCAGCGCAGGAGGCGGTGGTCCGGTGGAGGGCAGCGGCTAGGGGAGGTCGGGGTTAGGGCTCCGGCGAGAGGATAAGGGGAAGTGAGGGAGGAGGAGAACGGAGGAGAGGGGTATTTATAGGGTGCCGGAGGGGTTCGTGGTCGGGGGAGTCGGGCTGAGGAGAGGACGTGGCCTCCCCCGGCAGAGGCTGCGCATTTTCCGGCGGTGGAGCGTGGGACGCGGGCTCGCACAGGCGAAGTGGGGGAGGGGAAGGAGATGCGGGTCGGGTCGGACGCGGATCCGGGTTGGGCGGACCGGCCCGACCCGCTAGGATGGCTAGGCGGGCTGGGTCACTGGACTCGGCCCACTGGGCCGGGCCAGGCCCCTAATAATAATATAAAAATAACAGTAATAATAATAAATAAAAACAATAATTAATTAATTTAATTAGAAAATAGTTTTTAGGCTTTTAAAAATAGGTCTGAGTCCAATAAAATCCCAAAAAAATACCCTAAGTCCGGTTTTCTATTTTACACCATAAAATCATATTTTTATTTCTTTTTAAGGTTAGTTATTAGCAATTAAAATTTACAAACTCACCACAGGACCTATGTAAATTTCTGAAAAATTGCATATTAATTCCCAAAAATGATTTTTTTTTAAAATATCTGAAAATTTAGGGTGTTTACACCGAATCCTATTCTCCTTCCCCTTCAACCCGACAACCTCCTCCTTCACCTCTGTACAGCACCGCCTAACCACCATCTCAGCCACCACCTCTTCCGCATGTCCCTCCCCGTCAATGACAACTCAGCAGTCGCCATCATCACCCCCATCTTCATCATCACCTCCATCTTCATCATTGCCATCACCATAACCTTCCCCGACTCTACCTCAACCCGATTCCCCGATCACCTCCAGCCCGCCTGACCTCCGCCTGCCACCATCTCAGCTACCCAGCACCACCCTGACCGCCGTTCCCCACGACCAGCACAACCGCCAGCACCCACCAGCCGCTACTGCAACTGCTGTCGAGGCTGCTGTTGCTCTCACCCTGCAACGTTGGAGCTCCGCCCCTCACCGAAGAACAGGTCATCGACGAGCACAGACCCTCCGCTCAGCCACAACTAGGTACATGTGTATTTCATCCTTTCCTTCATAAGTCGAGGTGTCAAAGTGTCTTGAACGAGCACGGGTAACGTGAATCCATAAGCGTAATATATGTGTGTATGTTTATTGTAAATTAGTAATTGATGTTAAGTAACTAATCAAAAAAAGGGATTAATTAATGTAAATACTGTGTTGACCTAAAAGCCTAGACATTGACCTGGTGCACTCTAACATGATAGTTAGGACTGGTATATTCCATACTATATATTGATTGTTTCGTAACGAATTCTTAGTACTTCGCTGTCTTGATCTACACGATAACTGAGGATATAACACGTGTACATCTTAACTGCGTGCATACGCGACCCTGTTAGTTGACCAGTTGTGACCCTTGTGCCAGTTTCTAAGAGCAGCGTAGCGTTCCTGCGCATTTTATTATAGTGACTGATGATCGTATTGTTATATTATATTATGTATAGGGTCGCTGGACCATTCAGGCGAGACATCAGGAGCAGGTTATTGGCACTCGCAGCTTGAGGACCCAGGCAAGATACCTTGCCATATTTACTGTTTAGTTTAAATTATGAAATATTGTATGATAACTTGTTGCACTATTTCCTATAATTGTGCGCGTCCGAGATTGACTCGGGTGCAGTTGACGAATGCGTCGATGTGTAGTATAAATTGACATAGTCACTAGCAGACTCACCCACCATTGTGAGGATATTATGATATCTTCCTAGACCCTGACACTTATACATGCATCACGGTGACAAACTCATGTTGGAATGCGGGTTCGCGTACCCGACTAGCTATCGGTATGTGTGATATGCATCACGGTTTAGTACGTAATCAAGGTTATCTTATTAGTTGAGACTTGGCATGTAGTTACGTGGTATGCACGTCGTATATTCGACTTGTATATCTGCATTCGGCGGGGAGGACAACTAGTAGGCTTATAGGATACACATATTAGACTCCGTAGTATCCGGAGGAGCCACGGATCCAATGATTTCCTTTATACAGATACCGCATTCTTCGGAGTGATACGGACGTATATATTTACAGATACCTCATTCTTCGGAATGATGGATGTTACATGTACAGATACCATGCTCTTCGGAGTATGGACGTTATGCCTACACCTACCCATATATACCAAAGTTGTCCTCACATTGCATTCACATAGATGGTTAGCACACTCCTTTATTTTATTCAGTATTTATATATGGCATGTATTTTTGTATATTGTTACGTCCCTCTGAGGACCTGGTTTCCTTCCAGATTTGGACGAGACATATTATCCTACTGTGTACGGACCTGGGCAGAAGACGATGTACGCATCCGAGGAGGAGTTAGAGGTGTTTCTATCAGAGTTCCCTTGATCATTGGTAGGCCTTCCGCCTAGGACTAGAGCATTCCTTATCTAGTTAGCCGCTGCTCTAGTCATTACTCTTTTATTTGTCTTTCAGTACTCTTTATTTCATCTTTGTAGTGAGTTTGTTCCCACCAGACATATTTTGGATGGTGCCATGACATTTCAGACTGGTATTTATTTTCCAGTATTTATTTTAGTACTTCTTGTTATATTTTGTGGATGAGATAACACACTGCCTGATGTATGATAGTATTAGACTTGTTAGTTTTAGGACAGCATAGTACGTGTTCGTCGGGTCCATTAAATTGGATAATCCCACGGAGTCGTATTAGCTGGCCATTGCCACGTGGCCTGGTCCCGTATATTTTGGGACTGGGGCGTGACACTTAACTTCGGCCTGACATGGACACTTGACATAGGAGATAATGATATTCATGTCGTCATGTGTTCCTTGTGAGCCCACAAGGAACACTTGACCTCGCAATGTCCAATATACACATAGTTGTTGATAACACTCTAGGTATTTATATATCATGTGGATATCACATACCATGGTACACAATATCACATTGATACCCTCTTGTATCTTAACACTAAGATACAGTTTCAAATACTCATGACACTAACTTGAAACTCGATCTTTATGTCATTCTTAGGTTAAAACTTGATTATTTGAGTCAAACTAGGTCAAAACTACCTAATTTGGGTTCCAAGTTGATAACTGGATTGGCTTATATAGCTAAACTAGTCAATACTAGATTTATCAAGTCATTCTAGGTCAATAACTTGCTATACTAGATTTTTAAGTTATACTAGTTAATATAGACTATACTAGATAATATATTATATTATGTATCATTTACTTAATATAGATTATATATAATAAATATCTTATAATATCTTAGCCTAATATTCATTACCTAGCTATATACTAACACATCACAATAATACTTTAACCAAATATTCATATCGACCTAAAACCTTAACACTTGACTATAGATGCTAAGATATCACTATCAAATTAGTTTTCACATATGCTACTAGCTATCAAGATACCTCAACACCAAGTACCCAAGTATCCGTGTGTCTGTGTCCGAGTTCCACCACACACACATACACACTCCATGTTAGTGTTAATGTGTTCGTATCAATATCAGAATAATTACGGTATGTGTGTCCGTATCAAAATATCTGTGTGTGCCTGTATCGGTGTCATGTGTGTCCTGGGTTGTGTCATGTATGTTTGTGTCCATGTGTCCAGTTCCACATGCCAGGATTAGGGTTGTGTCCTGTGTGTGTATACATGTGTCCTGATTGTGTCATGTGTGTGTGTGTGTGTGTGTTGGTTGTGTCCGGGTCAGGGTTAGGGTTTACCGAGCGGAGAGGAAGGGAGGAGGAGCGCTTGAGGGAGGGGTCGACGGAGGAAGACCACGTCGGAGGGGAACAGTCACGCCAGAGGGGGGGGAGTTGCGTCTTAGGTCGCGGGGGCGGATAGGTGGAAGAGGGGGTCGCCGGGGCGGGTGGGTCTCCGGGGGCTTGGAGGCGGTCGGCAGTCTGCAGAAACGAGAGGGGAGGAGGCCGCGAGAATTAAAAATTTTGGGAAGAGAAATAAAAAGTCGAACCAACCAGTGGAACCCTATATGAAGTGAATTAGCGACGTTAACATGAAACGTCACTAAAAGTCGCTAAATTTTTAATATACTTCGACATATAAGGCATGGAGTCGCTAAACATCGCTATTAATAATATAGCAACGTCCATCGACTAGTTGGCGACGTCAGCTTTCATAATACTAAAGGTAATCGCTAAATGTAGCTGAATATAGCTGATAGCGACGTATTGCGATGTCTTTTAAATACTTCGCTAATTTCAATAATATTAGTGACTTTGTCTTCCAGAGTCGCTAATTTTGTCGCTGATTTGACTTATTTTGGTAGTGCTTGTTGTCTGTGCATTATTATTATTTGTTCAGAGAGTCCCTATGTGTGAACGTTGTCCTCAAGTGTATGTTCATCTAGTTTTGTTATGAGTAGTTGGTCCATGAGTTATTTTTCGTTACCTTGTTGGTATTTATTGTTTATCATATATGGCATGCATATTATGTATCTTGCTACATCTCTTTGAGGACTTGGTTCCTTTCAGGTTATTTGATGAGATGCTTTTATAGGATTATTGAGAGATTATTTCTTTGGAATTTAGGTATACTTAGACGTTACCTTCTTCATTGTTCTTCTACAATATTTCTTATTATAGATAGTTTATATTTTATAGATAGTGTTTTGGATGTATTTGAATATTTTATATAGATACTTTATACGCATTTTAGTTAGGCTTGAGTCCACTTGAAGTGTAGTTGGCCATTGTCGTGTATCATAGTTCCTATGTATTTTTGAACTAGGATGTGATATAATTTTTGTGGCGGCCCATGTAGGTGGAGTCTTCACAAATTGTGCTAACTCGTAGTAGTTCCTAGGTTAGTTGTACTACTGTGAGCCTATGACTAACTTAGGGATTATGAATTGAGAAATCATCCACAACTAGGATTATAGGCTTCTCTAGGATCCTCCCAGCATGATTGTTTTTGTATTATTTTCTTTCAACATGATTGCTTTCGTGGTTCGACTAAATTTTTTCTTATCAACTTCTTGATTGACTTTTCTCGTTCATTCGCTAAAGTTGTTTTCGAAATATCTCATGGATTTGGCCAAGGGTAGATTTGAGAACCTATATTATTTTGCGAGACGAATATGCCCTACAACCATCCATTGTATTACAGAATCAAGAGCTCTTGTAGATAGAGGCATATTATTGAGGCCAAACTTTAGATAACAGGATCACAGAGATATATGGGTCTCGAGTTTTGCCTAAACTACGTAATATACGTCTAGATTGGCCTCATATCATATAAAACATTATTGATTTTATATAATTGGTTTGTTCAACCCAGCCCTAGGACCATGCTACCTTTCAATTATCAATGATTGAATTAAAAAAAAAAACTCCATAAATTGACCTCTTAGTGAAGCTAGATATGGTAGTTTGTGTGTGTGATGCATGTGAAATATAAAGGGTATGATAGAATATGCCTATAGTAAGTACCATACAAGAAAAGCCTTTTCCCTTAGCTGCCCTAAGCTTATCAAAATAATTATAGGAACAGCTAGGCTTAAGAATCTCAAATAATTAAATTGTTGATTTATATAGAAATTATGATAGATGAGGAGAATTACTAATTAGGAGAAATTCTAGAGGGGGTATAGTACAATGGATATAAGGGTAGTTATGCATGTCTAATAGATTGATTCGTAACCTAGAGGATTGAGGACTATAAATTTATATAAAATATTAGAAACTACAGGTGATTGATGGAAATTGTGTTCAATTAAAAAAAATTTGGTTAGATGGATTCATAATTGGCAAACAAGAGTTGAAAACCACAAGGAAAGTTATTCATGGCTAATAGCCGATTTCTTATATTGAATGTATGTGTTATGGATTATGTGTTTCATATTCTGTATGTGTGATGAATTCTATGTTTTATGTATTCCATATGTGTGATGGACTCGGTTTTTCATATATTATGTATGTGTGTATATACAATGGTACCGATTGCTGGAATTGTTTTTATATATTTAGCGATATTCAGCGACGTTTAACAACGTTCAACGACGTCTTCCAATGCACAAAATATGTTGCTAACATATATCGGTACGTCGCTATACGTATCAGTACGTCGCTAAATATCGCTAAATTTGGGAAGTTTAACGATGTTTTATGACTTATAGGACGTCGCTAAACTGTATTTTACAACGTTGTGGAATGTCGCAAATCGTCGCAAATATGTTGAATACTTTGCCATGTCATCCAAAAATCTCTTTGATTAGGTCACTATTTTGGCGACAAACAACGACTTACTATGCGTCGTTAATTTAGTGATGCGCCTACTCTGATGTCGCCCAACGTCGCTACATTTAGGAATGCTAGCGGCGTTCTATGATTTTGCTAAATAATTCGCAAGAGGGATGTTTAGCAACATTTTGTGGTCCAGCGACGAATGTTTATGCGACCCGATCATGACGTCGCTAAATACGTCGCTACACGACAT
This sequence comes from Iris macrosiphon, assembly GCA_036927795.1. Taxonomy (NCBI): domain Eukaryota; kingdom Viridiplantae; phylum Streptophyta; class Magnoliopsida; order Asparagales; family Iridaceae; genus Iris; species Iris macrosiphon. Next base: position 116,882,063 of record JAYESA010000016.1, on the reverse strand, counting down.
AAACGACATATATTTAGACATTAGCGACATTTGTGCACGTCGCTAATTTCCTTTTTTAAGTAGTGGTGCACGACAGACATGTACGTGTGGATGAAAGTCAAATACGAACAATTAGACAACCGACAATTTGGTCCTTCAAATCCCTTTGTCAGTCTGTGACTGTTTTCATCCTGACAAAAACGAAAGTTTAGACCAATTTTACCCACTATTGGTTTCGAACCTAACCTACAATTGGTTCCTCGGTCTCTCGGCTAATGACTGACGCTTAGAGCTGTCGAGATCCATTGGACTATTATGAACAGTTTGTACACTTTAACTAGACCTTTTAGTGGTAAATTTAGCCCAATTGGCATTGGAAAGCAAAATATAGGTAAACCACACAATGCATACATATTAATGGTAGTAAACAACATTTTTGTGCACAAATTGGGTTAGCAATCAGCTCACTCTTGTCTACAATTTTCGTGTTGGGAGGACATAGGGAGAGGTAGGAAGAGTAACTTTTATCAAAAAGAGTCGGATCCAAAGTTTAGTCTTTCAAGGTTCCAAAGTCTTCAAGCTTTTATCAAAATATAGATTTTATATACATATACGTTGTATTTTAAAATTATATCAAAAGTTAGATTAGTTGCTAAATTATCAAAATATACTTCAAAATATATATTTTTTAAATTGTTAAATATACAAAGAATTGATAATATTTATATAATTGTATAAGTTTTATTTTATTTTCGGTTTTGGCTCGAAATTGAAATTCAAAATCAAAACTGAATAAATTTTCTTAGTATTTTCAAAACCAAAATTGAATCGAATTTTTTTCCAAATCAAATCGAATCTCTCATTCGATTCGGTTAGGTTAGATTTTCGGTCCAAAACTGAATAATGTTCATCCCTACCTGTTATATCTGCCATACTAAGTTTCATAGTGGTGTAGTCTTTGAAGATAGTGAGTTGTTATGCTATTAAAAAGGGATCTTTATCTTGTACGTGAGAAGATCAGTATTCTAGACTTGTTTTGAAATATTGACAATGTTTATATAACTGTATATGTCTTAATCGATTTTCGATTTTAGAACGAAACCGAAACCCAAAACCAAAATCGAATAAGAAATTATTGTATTTTCAACACTAAAAACGAACCGAAATTATTTCAAATCTTATTCGGTTCGATTAGATTAGGTTTTTGGTCCAAAAACCGAATAATGCTCACCCCTAACTCCTAGATCTGCTATGCTAAGCTTTCTAGTGGTGTAGTCATTCAAGGTTGTCAGCAAGGACAGAACCAAAAATTCGAGTTGGAAATGACTAGAATATGATGGAGAGGACTAGGTATTGCTGACTCCAATGAAAAAAAAAAAAAAAAAATTTTTTTAGTGGGCTGAAATCCACCCTAGTCTTGGCTATGCTTTGGCCTTGGTTGTGAGTTGTTATGCTATTAAAAATGGATCTTTATGTTCTTACGTGGGAAGATCAATATTCTAACTTGTTTTGAAATATTGACAATATTTATTTATCATTAAAATTTGCATGAATTGTACAATAACCCTACTTATATATATATAGTGTATTAAAGTCGCTAATGAAATCTAAAATTAACCATTGTGTAATGATCCAAAATAGAGGTACCCTCTTTTTTTTTCAGAAAATTTACTGTAGCGAAATAAATTTATATTAAATTCATTTAAACGAAATAAGTTTGCTAATATTTGAAATATAAACATTGTCCGCCAACAGTGTTGGCGGAAAACATAAATTCCGCCACGTACGCACACAAAAAAAAAAAAAATTTAAGTGGACCCTGTAAACCCCCTGAATTTTCAAATTATTAAATCTTGGATTTTTCCCATTTTCTGTGAATTTTCGGTAATTAAAATCAAGGTTTTCAATTAATAAAGGATTTTTAATTGTTAATAAATAATATTAAAATATCATGAAAATAACATTTTTGGGTATAAAATAGAAAACTGGACTTGGGGTAATTTTCTGGGATTTTATTGGGCCTCAGACCTATTTTTTAAAAGCCTAAAAACTATTTTTATAATTAATTAATTAATTCTGTTATTATATTTATATTATTATTATTATTATTGTTTTTATTATTATTATAGGCTTTTGGGCCCGGCCCGGCCCAGTGGGCCGAGCCCATTGGGTATTTCCAGCCCAGCCCGGCCAGTGCCATAGCGGGTCGGGCGGGTCGGTCTGACCGGATCCGCGCCCGACCCGGGACCCGGAACCCGCCCCTGTCACCCGGTCACCCCACGACGCTGCGATCCCGCCGCCGGCGCCGCTAAACGCGCGCGTCCACGCCCCCACGTCCGCCTCCTCCTTCGACGGCCACGTCGACCCCGGCTGAGCCCCTCGAACCCCCTATATATTCCTTCCCCCTTCCTCTTCTTCCACCCCCCAAAAACTAAACCCTAACCCTAGAACGTCGACTCCGGCAGCCACTTCCAGCGACAGCCCCCGGCGCCTCCCTGCACGGCCAGCCCCGGCGCCTCCCTGCGCGGCCAGCCACGCGCGCCGCTCCACCCGCCGAGCTCTCCTCCCCGCGGCTGTTTTCCCCTCCGCCGGCTATCCAGAGCCCCTCGACGCCGCCGGTGACCTCGCCGCCCCTCGGCTGAGCCGCCGCAGCCCCGGCCCGACCTCGCCGACCGACGGCCAGCTTCCCCGAGCCCCGGACACAGCACCGGATACGCAGGACACAGCCCGAACGCACTGGACACGCGTCCAGGACGCAGAACCGCGTGTCGGACCCGAAATACCCCGATCCCGAGTCCGAGGCCTCCCCTCGGTGCTCCTCCTTCAGCTTCCCGGTAGGTGCCCCTATCCGAGCGCCTGTCCTTTCCAAACCGCTACCCTGTCCGACCGGGACTGACAGAATAAAGCTCTGTCAATCCCGGGATAGCTTAGAATTGGTAGATTATGGTTAATTAGTAGTTTAAGGATTGTTAGTCTTGATTGTTAGCTAATTTACGATTTAATGCAACGATCCTCAATACGTATATTAATTATATATATATAATAAAATAAAAAACCTTATTAAATATATTACGTAAGTTAATAATTATGTAATAGATAATTTCTGAAATGATTTTCAGTATTTAAATACTAGTAGTAATTATTTAATAGGTAATTTCTGAAATGATTTTCAGTATTTAAAAGTAGTAATTATTTAATAGATAATTTCCGAAATGATTTTTAGTATTTAAATACTAATTGGTAATTATTTAATATATAATTCTGAAACGATTTTCAGTGTTCAAAATATAATATGTTTTCCAAAATATTATTTCTCTGATAAACTAATTGCTAAAAACAAACGATATTATTTTTATTAAAATCGTTCTTTCCTATTTCCCTATCAGAAACAAAACGACATTTTACCATAAAATATTTTTCTACGATAAAATAAATAAAGTTTTATTATTATTAAAAAGGGTTTTGTTTTACTAAATCACTAATACAAATTATTACTATTTTTCGATCGTTGGATTTAAATCATTAACTTAGTTAACTAATCAAGTCAGATTAAAACCCTCTGACTTAATTCTAAAATCAGATTATTAATGATTGTAGGTCCCTGTAACTAAGGGTAAGACCGTCGCGACTTCTCACTCGCGTCACCAAACCAACTCCAGGCAAGTTTCATATAATTCAAAACTGGTATTTTAGTTGTAATTAAATATGTTGCATGTCATATAGATATATTGAGATGACACTTGATTTCACGGAACCGACTGATTGACTGATTGATTGATTGATTGACTCATTGACTCATTGACTATTGCCTTGGGAACTGGGGAGTAAAAGTTAGCACCCGTGGTCAAAGCCCCCTTATTGCCTCATTGTGGATAGCTGAAGTCCAACCTCACTGGACTGACGCCGCACCGTGTTCACGCGAACACAGATTGCCTCCAACCCCAGCCGGCCACGGGATGCTACCTTTCTCAAAACACTTTAGTGATTGTAGTTTGTCATCATTGCTTCATCGACATTTACTGTTCTTGTCTCATATTTGTTGCATACAAAAATATAAATATTGTTCAACACTATTTCATTGCATCATTTTAATTATCGTTAAGATGCTGGAATTGGATATATGTTCTTGCTCCCTCCTGACTGGAGATCAACAATTTTAGGTGATTGCGGTGACGATGATGAGTATGACACCTTTTATGGTCCGGACCAGAGTTCTGAAGCCCTAGCTGAACCTAGCCAGGAGGCCGATGTTTAGTGTTTCCCCTTTTGTTTCCAAATTGTAATAATCAGGGTTGAAGTAATAACCCTGGACCATGTTTTGTTTGATCTTTGATTGTAAATGAATTTCTCTCTCAGACTTAGCAATAAATAAAAATTGAATTTCCTTCATGTATTCTGGATGTCTGTGTGTTACTATGGATTGATACAGCTTACTGCCGCCGTCTCACAACGGTGCAGGCTGGGCATGATCCGACTGGACCCAGATTATTGGGATCGGGTCGTGACAGACCCCACACCCCAAATTCCGCCAACACTGTTGGCTGAAATTGGGGGGGGGGGGCAATTTCAGCCAACAGTGTTGGCGGAAATTGGCCTGTGGGCCCCCCACGGGTTCAGTTTGGTTTAGTTCAGTTTGGTTTAGTTGGTTTAGTTTTATTTGGTTTTTTAATTAATTTTTTTCTATTTAGTTTAGTTTTGGATTTTGATTTTTTTATTTAGTTTAACATCCAAAATAAAATATGTTATCATTGAACCAAAAAAAAAAAACTACCGTATGAATATTACGTCTGCCGTCGATCAGACTTCGAACGTCCATAACTATTTGTTTTCAAATCGTTTTTCGTCGAACAATAGGTCGATTTGTATGTTTTCGACGAGAGTAACACAATTCGTGTAGAGAGAATTTTCATCCGAAGTAAGACGTACATATTACAGGCAAAAATATAAAATATAAAACTTTAAAGTACCATAACTTTTGACTGGGAGATCGAAACAAGGCCCAGTTTGAGCCAAAATGACCGTATGGAAAAGTACTTCGGGATAAACTGTTTCACCGTTTGACGGACTTCCCAAATTTTTAGAATCGCAAAAAAACGATGTTTTGACCTCCAAATTTTACTTTTGGTAAATTTTTTTTATAAAATATTTAATGTACCGATAATAAATTTACTATGTTAAATAACGGAATACTTTAACAAATTTTAAGGATAGAAATTTGGATAAAAATTTGGGATATTTTAAAATTTTGTTACATATCGACAACTGAGTTAATTTTATTTTAATTTTTTGTTAATTTTGAAATTTTGATAGAGTAATTTTTTTGTTAATTTATTTTAATTTTATTTCGTTAAAATATATTTTCATAAATAAAACAGAAAATTAACACCCCATTAACACCCCACCAATTAACAAAATAAATTAACAGAAAAAAACAGAAACAAATTAAAAAAAAAGTAAACTAAATAGAAAAAAACTAAACTAAATAGAAAAAAAAACTAATTGAAAAAAAACTAAAAACTAAATAGAAAAAATATAACTAATTGAAAAAAATAATAAAACAAACCAAATAAAACCAAACCAACTAAATAAAACAAACCAAATAAAACCAAACAAACTAAACCAAACTGAACTAAACCAAACTTAACCCGTGGGGGGGCCCACAGGCCAATTTCCGCCAACACTGTTGGCTGAAATTGCCCCCCCCCCCCTCCCATTTCAGCCAACAGTGTTGGCGGAATTTGGGATGTGGGATCCGCTTTAAAAAAAAAAAAAAATTTTTTTTGCGTACGTGGATGTTTATTGTTTTTTCCGCCAACACTGTTGGCGGACAATGTTTGTATTTCAAATATTAGCAAACTTATTTCGTTTAAATAAATTTAATATAAATTTATTTCGCTACAGTAAATTTTCTGTTTTTTTTTCAAAATCTCCAACTAAAAGCTAAAATTTAGGGAGAAGGTCAAGGTCAAGGTCAAGGTCAAGGTCAAGGTGTCTAAATGGGCGGGCCGGGCCGGAATTCGCTACGGGTTCGGTTCGGTCAAATTTGGTTCGGATCGGTCCACCTCCTCTGCGGGTCCGGACTGGGTCAACAGAATCGGTCCGTAAGTCCGGATCGGTCCGACCCGGTGCTGGTTCAGACCGGTTCTAGGTTAGACCGGACCGGCCCAATTTTTTATTTACTTTAATATATATATATATATATAATAAAATAATAAATTTGGGCCAGTCTGGTCCGATCTTGGATCGGTCCGGACTTAGACCGATTCGGTCCGGTCCTATCCTGATCGGATCATAGGTCCGGATTGGATCTGATTATTTGTTGACCGGACTGGACCTGTCCAATCCGCCGCTCTCTTCGGATTGAGTCTAGTTCGGACTGGACCTGGTCAAATCCGATTGATCCGGACTACGGACTGACCCGGACCGACCCAATACACACGTTGAGTCCAAGGGACATTACTGTTCTTCCGAAAGCATCCTGGCATTTACAATAGTGACATAAAAGTTTTCTCAGACAACTGTCACCTCTTGGCGTTGCTCACTTTTTGGCTTGTATCACTTGGAAACGTTGTATGATTTTGCCACTTTGGTGGACAAATAATATACGCATCTCACTTGAAAAGACGCATTTACCTCTACAAGTCCGTCCCCACCTCCCTCCTATTTTGTAATAATTTAAAATACATCCCACCAAATTATTATAATTCATAAATAAAATTATTTTTAACAAAAATGGTCAGTGAATAGCAGTCAACATCTTTAACCTACTTAAAATATAAAAATTAAAAAATAAACTGTATCCCATTTATTTTACCATAATTCAATGTGTTTCCCATTTATTTGAGAATATTTTGGTCATAATTCATTATGCACACTACTTATTTGAGAGTATTTTTGATCATCAATGGAGGTCAAAGGAGTTGACCGTCAATCATCAACGATTTTTATTAAAAATAATTTTTTTTATGAATTATAATAATTCGATAAAATTTACCTTAAATTATGATAAAATAAATGAAAACCAACTCAAAATTTTTTTTTTTATTTTATTTTATTTTATTTTTGTATATATTTTTCTTATGGTCATCATACTTCTTTTTCTTTAATTTGCCCATCGTATCGTCAAATGCTCTTATCTTTGGCTGGCGTGGCGGTGGTCTAGGATGATTTGGTAACCTACGGCTTTGTCTCTCTCTCTCTCTCTCTCTCTCTCTCTCTCTATATATATATATATATATATATATATATATATATATATAAACTCCACCGGGAGTCTAGTTTCGTCTGTACATTCTTCTCTCTCATTCCAAATATTCTTCATTCTCTTGTTTGAGGTCCAAAGAAATATTCCTTGGATATTATACTCTTTAAGATCACATCTTAATTTCTTTGCAACGGCTAAGCCAGCCATGTTGCGTCATCTAGGCCGCGCAAGCGTTCTCACGGAGTTTGTTAGCGGTTCTCGGAGGCCAGTACTACTTTCAAGGGTTAGAGTACTCCACTTTCCTCCAATTAAACTTGTTCATTTGTTCCGTTACATATATCATATTATTATGTATGGATGATGTGCTTTCCAATTGCAGCTACGAGGATGGACTACTCCCTTCTCTTCGTATTCTTCTGCCTCTTCTTTGCAACCACTGTGGTGAGCATTAGTTTCTTTATTTTTTTTCTCGCACACGTACGTATTCCGAGAGGATGGTGGTGGTAGTGGTGGTGTGGTGGCGGTTTTTTTTTTTTTTTTTTTTTTGGTGGCGGCGGTGGTGTGAGTTGGCGTAACATTTCGAATTTTTTGTCCACTTCTACCAAATAAATGAATGAAATAAAATGTTTTCATGACTCGATCTACTAATTTTTTAGAATTCAATCAAAATTTTTTTTTTTTTTTTCGACAACTACGAGGGTCACTCGAGTTCAG
>JAYESA010000016.1:116821666-116869166 GCA_036927795.1 Iris macrosiphon | reverse complement strand
ATATGCTATGCCTCCTGAATGTTTATACATGCCCCTGCTTAAATTAAAAATGTTTGCCTTGGACAGGGAAGGATAAATGGTAAGTTGGTAAGTCTCGCCGTGTTTCCTCAAACATCGTACGGCGCACTGCCCGACACGTTAGGCTATTCAACGTTTGCATGAAACTGATCCTAAGGCAACTAGAAAGACTACTTAATAGTTGTGCACGGAACCTGTATTACGTGTTTGGATTTGTCGAGCGGGCGAGTAGCTTCCCCACCAGTGCATTCAATGTACTGATAATCCACCAGCTTGTATGCAGGGTGCAGGAGAACCTCGTTCGGTACGGACGCCTCCAACGTGCGTGCTAAGGCCAGGAGTTCCCTCTGAAGCCTTGCAACGGTGCGTCCGGGACTGAAGCACATATACAAGACATAAGTTGTGAACATCTCCTGACCATCGCCTGTATAATCATTCCACAGTTGTAGCCACTTGGCACGCTTTTACTGTTTCAGAGAGAGAGGCTTGAGCGACTTGTAATCTCGGCTATACGCCGCCTGTAATACATGTTTCATATCAATAAAGAGATTACTTTACTTGTTTCGATGCTTCCGCTATATTATCGACTCAGTGAACCTGTTACCGATCGCTATGCGTTCCTAAACTCCGCTGCACTCGGACAATCTGTGCGACTCTGTGGCTTAGAACTCTTGCCGCCAGCCAATGAACCATGGCCTTGCACGGGCGTGGATCACGCTCGTGCGGCATCACGCCCGGATAGGTTAAGCGATCGTTCCGCGGGAGCGCTGGCGAGGGTGATTCCCGCCTAGCGGGAACGGCCGATTTGCCTGCGGGAGATCGGGGCGTGACATGTTGGTATCAGAGCCTGACTTCTACGCCTTTGGACTTTGATTCGATATCTCTGTTTCGAAAGCTCGTTCGTGGGTTATGTGCGCGCTCTCTCTCAATGCCTCGATGAGATGTTCCAACAATAAGTCTAAATACTTTCAAAATACGTTTTGAATGATATGCTTGCTTGTCTGGTTGTATGCTGCGAGTGGCCTTTGAGCCAACTTGTGCGAACCCTTGAGAGTATCGCTAGTAGCTTGTCCGATTTTCACTAACCCTAAGTTTGGTTGAATACATCTATTCGAGGGACGCCTTGAACTAGTGCACCATCCAAGACTTAAGAAAAGGTGAAACTCGAGTGCTAAGACTTCGCTATCACTGAGCTGGTTGACGTGTTCACGCTAGAGGGTACCTTCGAAAGTGCGCACGATCCAGTCTAAGCGATATGCTGATTTTGAAGCTTGTGCAAGTGAATATCCAAATGAACAAGTACAAACGACTTGTCTAGGATTGCCTCAACCCTAGATTACTGCTTGTCCCTAGTTAGTCTCGAGGACGAGACTTTTTCTAAGTTGGGTAGGATGTAACACCCCGTTCCGCTCAAGCGGACTGCCGTCTCAAACGGCAATCGTGCAGCTGTCCCGACCTGCTTTGCCTCAAATGAGAAACAAAGGATATCCAGACTTGTCCCTAAAGAAATCCGGCTTGGACTTTCAGAGGCTCGCTCAGACGTATCGCTCTACCGAGGCGAATCATCGCTAAGGTGGGTGGCTACGGTGAACTTGTCTTTGCTTAGCCAGCACACATAAAATCTGGAATGTTTATGCTAGTCGCTAGGTGAATCACCCCCTGCATGCTAATAAATCCAACGCACCTAGCTAAGGGAATAATCCCAACTTGTATTGCTTGCTAGAACATGGAAATGAAATACTGCTTATATACAGACCCTCGCATGCTAAGTCCCTTAACGGTTTCATCTCTCGGCTTACCTTCGGGTCCGAGCAATCGTGTTTACTTGTGTCCCTTAGAAACGCATGCTTGTCTGCTTATGAATGTCTAACGTTATTATATTATGCAATGTTTAAGCAATCCTGAACGCATGAATGGAACGTAGATGCAATATAAATGAATCATGCTACTGCTTGTCTTGTACTCACGTAGCCTTCGAGCGAAAATCACGTAGCCTACGGGCGCACGTAGCCTACGGGCGATATTCACGTAGCCTACGGGCGATAGTCACGTAGCCTACGGGCGCACGTAGCCTACGGGTGATAATCACGTAGCCTTCGGGCGAATGAATGTTATTGTTCGATCAAGGACAACTTGTGCACAAGGTATAGTTCCTGCGGGCGGCTGCTGGGGCACTGGCACCGTTCCGGCTCCGGACGGAACTAACGTTTAGTCTCACGTACTAGGACAGGGTGGTATGCGGCGCCTAACGTTCTTGCACGTAGCAAACCATCTTCGTCACAGACTAGTGTCCATTATGGCATACGCCAGTGATCACCTTGTACCTAACTTGTTGCATGCTTGCTTGTAACGAAAGATAAACCATTCATCCTCGCTTAGCGGCTATCCGCGTGCGAGATACTGTATCGTATGAAACAAATAAACTGAACACATGAACGATCTTGAAATAAGTACTCGTGTTTGCATATGCTATGCCTCCTGAATGTTTATACATGCCCCTGCTTAAATTAAAAATGTTTGCCTTGGACAGGGAAGGATAAATGGTAAGTTGGTAAGTCTCGCCGTGTTCCCTCAAACATCGCACGGCGCACTGCCCGACACGTTAGGCTATTCAACGTTTGCATGAAACTGATCCTAAGGTAACTAGAAAGACTACTTAATAGTTGTGCACGGAACCTGTATTACGTGTTTGGATTTGTCGAGCGGGCGAGTAGCTTCCCCACCAGTGCATTCAATGTACTGATAATCCACCAGCTTGTATGCAGGGTGCGGGAGAACCTCGTTCGGTGCGGACGCCTCCAACGTGCGTGCTAAGGCCAGGAGTTCCCTCTGAAGCCTTGCAACGGTGCGTCCGGGACTGAAGCACATATACAAGACATAAGTTGTGAACATCGCCTGACCATCGCCTGTACAATCATTCCACAGTTGTAGCCACTTGGCACGCTTTTACTGTTTCAGAGAGAGAGACTTGAGCGACTTGTAATCTCGGCTATACGCCGCCTGTAATACATGTTTCCTATCAATAAAGAGATTACTTTACTTGTTTCGATGCTTCCGCTATATTGTCGACTCAGTGAACCTGTTACCGATCGCTATGCGTTCCTAAACTCCGCTGCACTCGGACAATCTGTGCGAATCTGTGGCTTAGAACTCTTGACGCCAGCCAATGAACCATGGCCTTGCACGGGCGTGGATCACGCTCGTGCGGCATCACGTCCGGATAGGTTAAGCGATCGTTCCGCGGGAGCGCTGGCGAGGGTGATTCCCGCCTAGCGGGAACGGCCGATTTGCCTGCGGGAGATCGGGGCGTGACAGGATCCTCGGCCTTGGGCGGCCATGTCATAGCGGCATAGCACCGCACAAAAGCACAATATTTTATGCCGGATAATAAACTCTCTATAGTGGAATAACTCACCTAAGTGTATGGATAGAGATGTAGGCTCTCTCTTGAGAAAAAGATTGTAGACGTCCAAGATACATACATTAAGACCAGGTCAGCACATGGCCTTTAACGTGCGACCGGATGGCACAGCTGAGGTCATTGTGTGAGTGGGAAGAATAGAAGATATGGTACAGAATTTAAGGTCTAGTCCATTCTTGTATCGTACTGTTGTTTGACCCATATGAGAAGATTCAAGTTGTCGGCAACATCTATCCTAATGCATGATGGCAGTCACTGTGAGGAACGCTCAACCATTATTGTGATATATGTGAGAAATTATTAGTGTTTTTCACTTAGCTTTGGGAGTTTTAGTCCCACATTAGAAAAACACTAATGTGTATATCTCAATATATAGCTATGCTTTGGTATATGCAAATTGGGTGAAGGCCCATGTGGGTTGACTTTTCAAGAGGGATTAAGTGTGAACTCCATCAATCTTTATTTTGTCACCACCTTTGAAATTGTTTTCTTATGAGCTAAGCCCTGAAGGGGCTTAGTGACTCACACTCGGATTCGGACACGGGCTCAAGGACGCAAAGTGGCACTTTGTTGGCGCACTTTACACTTAGCACGTCAGTATCGTCGCATGGCGCTCGTGCGCTCCTTTATGCGCGAGTTGCATGCCCGGTTGCTAGCTCAGGCGCATGCTTCGTGGCGCATGCGGCCTGACGCTATGCGGCCAAAGTGCTATGCGGCCAAGGCACTATGCGTTCAGGTGTTATGCGGCCAGGCGCTATGCGGCCAGGGTCTTTGTGGCCAGGCGCTATGCTGCATGGGACTATGCGGTCTGACGATATGCGGCCAGGTTTCGATAAGCGAGTCGCATGTGGAGGGGACATGGTCTGCTTTAAGCGAGGCATGCGGCGCATGGTTTTTTGTGCCTTCCGAAATATGCGGCACATGTGGCACGAGCGGCTGCTTTCTGCTTTTGGCGGTGATGTTTGTCTCGTGCAGTACAACGTGTTAGACAGTGCATGTTGTGCATGCGGCTCTGACACCCAGATTTTTTGGGATCTGGTCGATCAGCGCATATGTGGCATGGAGTTTCCTCATGCCGCATAGGCGTTATTTCCCTCTATATATAGAGAACCTCTTCTTTCATTTGAGGAGGGAGAAAAACAGATAGAAAAATCGAGAATACCAGATTATATGCGGCCCAGAATATCTCCCTCTCACACGGTATTTTTTTAGTGTTTTTCGAAAGTGACATTGAGCGTTCCAGAAGTTCATTTATGAACTTGCTGGTTCCTGGGGGCATCAAAGTGTACGACGAATCTTGCTTTGAGCAATGGTGGTTTTGACCACCCAGCGAGGAACTTTTCTTCAGTCTTTCCTGTGCTTCATTTTTTCTCATTGTAGCGTCTGCGAACGTAAAGAGAAGAACGATTTCTTGTTGCTTGTTGTAATCTTAATTATCTTCGGAGTTTGTTTGTAACATCTTCTTGGTCCATGATTCGTTGGAATCGAGATATATCAGATGAGGAACTCTTGTGTGAATCTCTGCTCTCGACGACAACTTAGGTTCCAGTAGAGAGCGGACCTTCGGATCTCGCTAGTAGCTCTGCTATTGTTCGCGTTCTACCATCTTTGATCTGCCTCGGGACTAACAATTGTTCTAGGGCCGGCCCTGAGCTCATGGAGGTCCTTGGCGAACTTTCAAAATGAGACTCCCATACATAATGTAAAAAAGAATAAAACAAAAGCAAAAAAAAATGTCTCCACCAAGATTTGAATTAGGAACCTCTTGTGTACAAGTATAACATAATAACCACTACACCACAATATTTTTGTGATAAAAAGGCTCATGGTACATACTAGTTCTATTTTCGGTACAAAATTATTTATATATTTAAATTGGAAAAAAAAAATTGGGGCTCTCCTGGCCTATGGGATCCTGGACGGTTGTCCTAACTGTCCTAGACCAGAACCGGGCCTGCATTGTTCCTTAGAGGAGAGGGGTGTTAGGCTAGCTGAAAGTGGCTGATGATGAATCTTGCCCCTTTTTAGAATCTTAACCACATTACAATTTGTCGCCAAACAACAGGACTGATGATGAATATGCTGATGTGAACTGGGACGAGCTCGGATTTGGTGTCGTGCCAACTGACTACATGTATGTCATGAAGTGTCCCAGGGACGACACATTCTCGTCCGGAGGACTGAATCCATACGGAAACATCGAGTTGAGCCCGTCGTCTGGAGTCCTGAACTATGGACAGGTTGCAACTAATATCCATTATATGTCCTTTACAATAACACAGAGCAATCCTCTCTCTATATGGAAACATTTACATGTCTCCTCCCACAACAGGGTATATTCGAAGGCCTAAAAGCGTACAGAAAACCGGATGGTTGTGGCTTCTTGCTTTTCCGGCCAGCCGAGAATGCAATTAGAATGCAGATGGGCGCGGACAGGATGTGCATGCCATCTCCATCTGCGGTCCAATTTGTCGATGCCCTGAAGGAAACAGTATTGGCTAATAGGCGTTGGGTTCGTGATCGAACTGCAACTAGTTCTGATATTGGCGACAACCACAATGGTTATATGCTGATTTACAATTTTTTCCCCCCCTTTTTCGATAGGTTCCACCCCAAGGGAAGGGGTCCCTTTACATCAGGCCGCTGCTGATAGGAAGCGGGCCTGTGCTCGGTCTGGCTCCGGCTCCTGAGTACACATTCCTTGTCTATGCTGCACCTGTAGGAAACTATTTCAAGGCAAGAATTTACTTCAATTCCTGAGTTCAGTACAGATAAAATCTTGAACTGGTCATGTACTAAATAGAGAGAGAGAGAGAGAGAGAGAGAGAGTTTTCTTCTTAATTCTTGCGTACTTTTCTGTTATTTTTTCACTTTGTAATGTTTTTATAGATTGGAAAATGCATCATATTTTCTGTAGGAGGGTTTAGAACCAATAAACTTGGTCGTAGAAGATGAAATCCATCGTGCCACGCCTGGAGGGACTGGCGGTGTGAAAACAATCACCAACTACGCACCGGTAAGTCAAATTTCTTGTAGTGCTTCTCCTTAAGCTTAATGTCACGGCTTTAATCTGAATTCCTTTTATATGACATGGTGTCGATTGTGTACACCTATAGTACAATCATGCATGGGTACCTTTCAAATCTCGAGAGCTAGCTAGGAAGCGCACAGGCGCACCAATATTAGTGTCAGATACGTGTATCAGAACACGTCACAAATACCCCCAAACTACGCGAGGGCATACCAAAATCAGTTGTGGGACTATATGTGGCATTATGTATCTGTTTTTGTTAGAAAATATTGTCTTTGCTTTGAAAAATTTCAGAATACAAAAAAAAAAAAAAAAATTAGATGTTACCAGTCTCTGGGGAAGTCGTGCACGAAGCACTGCCCTAAGAGTTTATTCGGGATCTGTGTGCAAACGTTCCCGAAGCTCCTAGTGGTAAAAACCCCGCACTACCGGTATCTCGTTGCCGCACACGACTTGGAAAGAACGACCAGAACTTAGCTCTGCCCAGAGCTTGGAGACGATGAGTATTGAACAGAGTGTTGGCAGAGGTTTGGAGTGAACAAAATTTTCTGATTCGATTTACAAAGAATACGGACGAATATATAATACAGTTGTGTAACGGTCAGAATTAATTTACGATTAATTCAGCCGTTACACAGGAGAATTAAACGAATGAATCTGGACACAATAACGGTTCAGAAACATTCGTAACGTTCAAAATAATTGTAACGTTCAGAAATTAATTTCAACGTTCAGAAAAATAAATGACAGAATTAAGAGGAGCAAAAAGAATTTTAGGGTCCCAGCCCGAACCCGAAGAGAAAATCGGATCGGCATTCGGCGCCCGCAGATGTGGGCGCGTACCCGCACCCATTACGCGCGCCGAACCGAACCGAGCCGAGCCGGGCCGGACGGCGGCGGCGGCGGCGCGCGCGTGTGGCCCAAGGGGTTCCCCACACAACAACTTAATAGAGCAAAGAAGAGAAAGTAATATATGTACACAAGAGGGCTTTGGTGCATCCGATGTGGGACTAAAGAAAGGAAGAGGAATTGAACTTTTGCAAGAAAATCAAAACCAAACCAACAATCCCCCCCCAAAAGGCCAAGTTCCGAAACAGAGATAAGAGTGAAGTAAATAGAGAGAGAGAGCATCTGGGCAGTAAAATACTATGCATAGATGAGATGGACTACAGCCTTGAATCTCACGTAGTGACTATTGCCTTAATCTGAAGAAGTGCTTGATGGACTATGCCTTGAATCAGACTTCTTGAACCAGATTTAGAAAAATAGCACACATAGTACGCTAGAGGTTCTTGGTCTATCGGGTGGCGCTTTTAAATGGCCATGCGCACTTTTCACATTCATGAGAGTTGTCTGGGATCGCCCTGTCCCATAGTCGCGGCCTTCACGACCTCTCATATAGGTAAGTCCTTAATGGTTGGTGATATGAATCAACCCAGCATTGCAGCTTGGACCTATTAAGAGTTTAACTCATCCTAACCATATCACACAGGAACACTGTCACCATAGGGATGGGGAGTCATTGTACACATGTACAGCCACTTGGGCTTTATTTTAATGAGACTTTAATCTCGAGTCAGTGTTCCATAAAGTCACCTAAGTTCAGCTTGTTTCTACCCATTGAACCGGCTTCTTGGGATCTCCAGTCAGACTCGGTTGGGTTGCCACTACTGGTGACTAACTTATGGGCTTAACCCCATCCCCCTCGATGATTCTAGGATCAAAGTCCTAGACAGACCCTTCGTCAAGTGATCTGCAAGGTTCTTTTCTGACTTTATATAGTCAAGAACCACATATTTGCCTAGTAGGCTTTTTATTGACTTGAAGCGCAGCTGCAGGTGCCTGTTCATCTTAGCATTCACAGAATCATGCTTTAGTAGTTCAATAACTGATTTATTATCACAATTTATAGAAATTGCAGGAACTGGACTAAGAGAAACAGGTATATGCATAATAAGATTTTTAAGCCATTCAGCTTCTGTGCAAGTTGTATCTAAAGCTATCATTTCGGAGTCCATTGTACTCCAAGCTATGATAGTTTGCTTACAAGAGCTCCAGGAGATCGCAGCTCCTCCTAGAGTAAATACATATCCAGTAGTGAATTTTATATCATGTGAGTCGGTTACCCAGTTTGCATCTGAATAACCTTATATGATATCAGGGTGCCTAGTTGTCACGTCCCAGTCCCAAAAATACGTAGGACTAGGACACGTAAGCATGCCAGCCGCATGGATATGGCAACTCCAATGTATGGAAACCAAATCCACACGTACGCTGTAATATGAATATCAAATCCACAAGTGGTATAAAACATATGTCACAAGTCACAGGGTATAATCTAAATCTCATCCACCAAAATTATATAGAAATAAATGACCAGTATCTATGAAACTAGATCTCAATAAGGAGTATCTAAGGATGATAGTTGGATGGAGACAAATCCACTACCAACTCGAATGGAGAGGTAAATACAATATAAGTACAACACCCCAACACAATATAAGAATACCAGCTATCCATCACAGCTCGAAGAGAAGACATCCTCGGATCACATATAACCATCCAAATCTGCGCTCCTGCAAATACTCAAGAAAAGATACACCTGGCAGCGGACCAGGTCCTCAGAGGGACGTAACAAGATACAGAAAATACGAGTCAATTTGAATACAGTAAACATGTATATAATTTGAAAATAAATAAGTACGCTGTATAAGACCATCTATATGAATGCAAATGAGGATAACTTTTTGACGTATGGGCAAGGGTAGGCTACTCGATCTAATCCTCACAACCTCACGCTCGTCAGTGGACATCATCAGCCGACATACCTCTGGGGTAGCGACCCTCGGACTCCATCAATCGACATACCTCTCGGGTAGCAACCATCGGACACGACCACCATAGTGCGTGCTAGTTACTATGGTTTACCATAGTGGTTAAAAGTCCATACGCCTAATGATTGTCCCCTATGATACTAAGTGTCAAGTGTGTGTCAACATATATAATATATAGTAATGACTGAAAGGAACTACACATGCAATAAATAAACATAATTAAAATAAATATACAAAAATATACTAAGCATGTAAAATACTGTAAGCAATTTGGCAAGGTATCTTGCCTGGGGTCCTGCTGCTGGTATGAATCAGAGTCCAAGTCACAGTCCAAATAGCCTATGTATTACAAATTTATCACGTCAAAAGATAATTTATTTTAATTTATTTAATTCTGGAATAATTACTCTAAAATTCTATTTTAATCTTATTATTCTAATTTTTATGTTAATTCCTAAATTTTGTCCAAAAAAAATAGAATTTTATCAACTTGAGACTCATGGCACGCAAATCGAGGCGATCAGTTGACCAAAAAGTTAACCGACACAAACTCAAATTTTATGCATGATTTTTTGTAGATTTTAGCGTCAAAAATATGCTGAAATTTACGGCTCGTCCGAATTCAAATTCGTTTGGGAATTATGGCACATACAAATTTTGTATTGTGCACCGATGGTTAAATTCTAACCTAGAAGTTCTACAGAATTAACAGTATGTAAATACTTTGAAATAAATTCTGGGAAAAATATATGTCGATTATCTCGACATTAGGTTTCCGAAACTTTAAACGGTTCGTGATTCTGATTCCTGGTTCTCCCGGAATCGCAAATACATCGAAACACGTCTATTTTTGGACATGCTGTGCTCTACGAATTTTTCAGAATTTAATACTAATAATTTATAAAAAAAATTATACAATCAGAAAGCTAACCTCATTATCGTTCTAACAAAAAAAACTGAAGCGCGTTTGGAGTCCGGAGCTAGGAGATATCGTCTTTTTAATTCGTCATAACTAGTAGAAAATGAGGCTGAATTTATGACGAATTTTGACTATTTTTGGACGAAAAAGAGAGGAATTTGGGGAAGAAAAATATGAAGGATGAGGTATTTATAATGGTGGACACTACTTAATTAAATACGACTAGGATTGGTTAATTTGGATAGGATTATGATGAATTTAAATAAGGATAGGATATGCATGAAGTTGATTTCCTAGTAGGTTCAGGATTTGAATTAATTTAAAATAGAGTTTGAATTTATCTCAATAATTTATAATCTTAAATATAATTAAAGATAATACAAATAATTTATAAAATCTTATTAATATCTATTAACACTAAATTAGCATCTATCTAATATTAAGACTATATATCCAAATAAAACCTAAATAATTTAAAAAATCTAAATAAATTTCTTAAAATTCTAAATAAATTACAAAAAAATATAATTAAATATTTTAAACTAAAATAAATATTTGGTAGGAACGACATGCAAGTATGGTCGTATAGTAAATCATAGAAGTCCTAGAAATTTATGTTTTCTAAGTTTTAATTACCAAAAATTCTAGAAAAATCTCCAAAAATCTAAAACAACCTAAAATAATTCTAAATGAATATTTATATAAGTAAATATTCTAAAAAAAAATTATTTTCTAATTAATTAAGAGAATACTCTAAATAAATTCAACATCTATAATAAATATAATAATATAAATATACACAAATACCTATTTTGGGTGAGGGAGTTTACAATCTACCCAACTTAAAACAATTTCGTCCTCAAAATTAAAGTAAGACATAATTTGTTAAATCCTTCACATTCGTACACAAGGTATGTTAATCGCAATCTCTTCCAAAAATTTAAATAATAAAATCTATTCGAATCTATTGCGATCACTTCAAAATTAATATAACCACTGTTTAAATCAAAATTCAACCTGTCGTAATCTCTTCTCGACTTTTTTTTTTTTCAACATTCAAATCTAACTCAAGTCTATATGACATCCCACATCAAAATTTATATCACCATTTCCAACTATCATAATCTCCTCTAGACCTTGAACAATAAACAATTCTAATCAAATCTTATTCCTATTCTCAAATTAAGAATTTTGTACTCTTCAAATATTTAAACTCAATTTACATCCTCAATATTTCAAATAGGTGACCCAACAATCAAAATTAAACTTTTAATTCAAATCATCAAATTGTAAAATTTAAATCTAATTCACCAGTTGTTCAAGTCTAAAATTCTATATTTATCCTAAAAATTTAAATCGATGATTCATCCTTCAATATTTAAAATTTAAATCATGTGCTCAAAGTATAAATATTGGGTCCTCAATATCAAGATTTTTAAAATTCATTAAATCCTCATTATCTTAATCCTTCTTTTAAAATTCTCCACATTTAAAATGACTTAATCTCTCAATCTAATCCTACTTGATCACAATCTAAAAGAATTCTCCTCAAGTTTAATAATGCAATTTCTACCCAACTTAGAATTTACCCATCTATCACATAAGGCTCTTACACTTAAGAAAAATATTTCTCAATTTATTTTCTCATGTCATTCAATCCTCAAAACTTTAACACCAATTATATCATATGTGATATGCCCTTAATCAATTATGAAAGACAGTCACCAAATAATGTGATTGGCCTATGGGGTATATCTTGTACTATCCGTGTATCACTTATTTTCAAGCACGAGATTTCGTCTTTCCGAAACAAGGGAAGACGGAAAGCAATGGTAAAGAGTTCAAGGAGGGGTAATAGAATGGAAGTATGAGAATCAAAGCGTTTAAAGAATTCAAATGGGAATTGTCAAGACAGTTGTGGCTTGAAATCTTAATTTGGTAATTTTCTATTCGCATGCTCATATCGGTGCAGTTATGTACTTGATATGATATGCTTTGTCGTATCTAGAGGGTAAGTATATTTGTCTACTGGTCAACTATACATCTCAATCCACGTAAAATACTATTGCGAAGGGCGAATCAAGCGCATTATGGCTAGCTAGACCATAATACACTGATTCTGATTAGACAATTTGTATTAGTGTGGTTGATCAGGCCACAATAACACATATGTCATGAACAAGCTCGATATAAGATTAAGCTTGCAAAAGCTAGGCTATAATAGCAGCATAATTCAAGGTAGCACAGAAAATATAACGCTGGATTATGATGTGAGAAGTTACAAAATAATTCAAGTTCGCAAAAGCAAAAATAACATAAGCAATAATAATAAAAGACTCTACAATCTCTACAGTTATCATACAACCTCCTTATCTAAGTCGCTAGTCGACCAAATAGGGCAAGGACCTCTAAATTCTATGGTCTGAATAAACACTGTCGTCTTTTGCTAGCATGCGATAAATATCATTCGGTTACACTTCAATTATAGGTCAAAAGACTATGTGATACTAGGTGTCAAACATTATGGTAAAACTTCTAACTAACTCTAGTAGTGTCTATACTACTCTCAAGTCTTCTTAATACATCAAGGGGTAATGGTATAACAATCTAAAGATAAGGAATTCTAGGTTCACTAGATATTCTAAACTTAGTGGTGTGTCTATATTCTCGTTGTATTCTTAATAGATGTGCTACTCTAATTATCATCCTAATAACAGGGGTTCCTATATTCTAGCAGAAGACTATACTCAAGGAACTATTAGGGAAGCACATGAATCAAGCAGGGTACAATTGTTCAAAGTAGAACAGATAGGAGGAGATGAATCACAGTCAATTGTGGATGAGATCCTATACTCTAGTCCTAGGTGCAGGCTTGTTCGGTACAGTAACATAACCGAGACAATATGCTCTCGACCTGCATGGGCCACCACAAAAATATGTCACGCCCCAGTCCCAAAAATACGTAGGACTAGGACACGTAAGCATGCCAGCCGCATAGATATGGCAACTCCAATATATGGAAACCAAATCCACACATACGCTGTAATATGAATATCAAATCCACAAGTGGTATAAAACATATGTCACAAGTCACAGGGTATAATCTAAATCTCATCCACCAAAATCATATAGAAATAAATGACCAGTATCTATGAAACTAGATCTCAATAAGGAGTATCTAAGGATGATAGTTGGATGGAGACAAGTCCACTACCAACTCGAATGGAGAGGTAAATACAATATAAGTACAACACCCCAACACAATATAAGAATACCAGCTATTCATCACAGCTCGAAGAGAAGACATCCTCGGATCACATATAACCATCCAAATCTGCGCTCCTGCAAATACTCAAGAAAAGATACACCTGGCAGCGGACCAGGTCCTCAGAGGGACGTAACAAGATACAGAAAATACGAGCCAATTTGAATACAGTAAACATGCATATAATTTGAAAATAAATAAGTACGCTGTATAAGACCATCTATATGAATGCAAATGAGGACAACTTTTTGACGTATGGGCAAGGGTAGGCTACTCGATCTAATCCTCACAACCTCACGCTCGTCAGTGGACATCATCAGCCGACATACCTCTGGGGTAGCGACCCTCGGACTCCATCAATCGACATACCTCTCGGGTAACGACCATCGGACACGACCACCATAGTGCGTGCTAGTTACTATGGTTTACCATAGTGGTTAAAAGTCCATACGCCTAATGATTGTCCCCTATGATACTAAGTGTCAAGTGTGTGTCAACATATCTAATATATAGTAATGACTGAAAGGAACTACACATGCAATAAATAAACATAATTAAAATAAATATACAGAAATATACTAAGCATGTAAAATACTGTAAGCAATTTGGCAAGGTATCTTGCCTGGGGTCCTGCTGCTGGTATGAATCAGAGTCCAAGTCACAGTCCAAATAGCCTATGTATTACAAATTTATCACGTCAAAAGATAATTTATTTTAATTTATTTAATTTTGGAATAATTACTCTAAAATCCTATTTTAATCTTATTATTCTAATTTTTATGTTAATTCCTAAATTTTGTCCAAAAAAAATAGAATTTTATCAACTTGAGACTCATGGCACGCAAATCGAGGCGATCTGTTGACCAAAAAGTCAACCGACACAAACTCAAATTTTATGCATGATTTTTTGTAGATTTTAGCGTAAAAAATATGCTGAAATTTACAGCTCGTCCGAATTCAAATTCGTTTGGGAATTATGGCACATACAAATTTTGTATTGTGCACCGATGGTTAAATTCTAACCTAGAAGTTCTACAGAATTAACAGTATGTAAATACTTCGAAATAAATTATGGGAAAAATATATGTCGATTATCTCGATATTAGCTTTCCGAAACTTTAAACGGTTCGTGATTCTGATTCCTGGTTCTCCCGGAATCGCGAATACATCGAAACACGTCTATTTTTGGACATGCTGTGCTCTACGAATTTTTCAGAATTTAATACTAATAATTTATAAAAAAAATTATATAATCCGAAAGCTGACCTCATTATCATTCTAACAAAAAAAACTGGAGCGTATTTGGAGTCCGGAGCTAGGAGATATCGTCTTTTTAATTCGTCATAACTAGTAGAAAATGAGACTGAATTTATGACAAATTTTGACTATTTTTGGACGAAAAAGAGAGGAATTTGGGGAAGAAAAATATGAAGGATGAGGTATTTATAATGGTGGACACTACTTAATTAAATACGACTAGGATTGGTTAATTTGGATAGGATTATGATAAATTTAAATAAGGATAGGATATGCATGAAGTTGATTTCTTAGTAGGTTCAGGATTTGAATTAATTTAAAATAGAGTTTGAATTTATCTCAATAATTTATAATCTTAAATATAATTAAAGATAATACAAATAATTTATAAAATCTTATTAATATCTATTAACACTAAATTAGCATCTATCTAATATTAAGACTATATATCCAAATAAAATCTAAATAATTTAAAAAATCTAAATAAATTTCTTAAAATTCTAAATAAATTACAAAAAAATATAATTAAATATTTTAAACTAAAATAAATATTTGGTAGGAACGACATGCAAGTATGGTCGTATAGTAAATCATAGAAGTCCTAAAAATTTATGTTTTCTAAGTTTTAATTACCAAAAATTCTAGAAAAATCTCCAAAAATCTAAAATAACCTAAAATAATTCTAAATGAATATTTATATAAGTAAATATACTAAAAAAAATTATTTTCTAATTAATTAAGAGAATACTCTAAATAAATTCAACATCTATAATAAATATAATAATATAAATATACACAAATACCTATTTTGGGTGAGGGAGTTTACACTAGTAAAATAAAGTTTGTAATCTATGGTGCCCTTGAGATATCTAAATACCCTATCCAAGGCAGTCCAATGTGACTGATTTGGGTTACTGGTATATCTGCTTAGTCTCCCAATAGCAAATGCAATATCAGGTCTTGTCCTGTTTGTTATATACATAAGGGAGCCTATCATCTGTGAATATTTATGTTGTTCCAAAGGTGATCCTTCATTCTTTTTCAGTACAATACTGCTGCCATAAGGAGTAAGGACATGTTTCTTATCAAATAACTCAAATCTTTTTAGCATTTTTTCAATTGAATGTGCTAAAGATAGAGTATAACCCTCTTTGCCTTTGGTCACTTGCATTCCTAAAATTAAGTTGGCTTCTCCTAGGTCTTTCATATCAAACTGGCTAGATAAATAGTTCTTTGTAGTATTTATCAATTCCAGTAATGAACCTAGGATAAGAATGTCATCTACATACAAGCATAAAATGACACAACTTTTACATGTACCTTTAGAGTATATACATTTGTCATACTCATTTGACAAGAAACCATATTCACAAATTACTTTGTCAAATTTATTGTGCCATTGTTTGGGAGCTTGTTTCAAGCCATAGAGAAATTTTACTAGTCTGCAGACTTTCTTTTCTTGACCTTTAGCAATGAAACCTTCAGGTTGGTCCATATAAAGTTCTTCCTCTAGATCTCCATTCAAAAATGTTGTCTTTACATCCATTTGATGGATTAGCATATCATGAATAGATGCTAAGGCCAGGAGAGTTCTAATAGATGTGATCCTAGCTACAGGAGAGTAGGTATCAAAATAATCTAACCCTTTCTTCTGGGTAAAACCCTTGGCAACTAGTCTAGCTTTGAATTTCTCTATAGTACCATCGGCTCTGAGTTTCTTCTTGAAAATCCACTTACAAACTATTGGTTTATTCCCTAAAGGTAGATCTGTTAGAAACCAAGTGTTATTCTCCATGATGGAGTTGTATTCACTATTAATGGCTTCTTTCCAGAAGGGAGCATCAGGAGACGACATTGCTTCTTCATAAGTTGAGGGATCACCCTCTATTAAAAATGTGAAGAATTCTTCTCCTAAATTTTTCTCAATCCTATTCCTTTTACTCCGTCTTGGTTCTAAGTCTTGTTCAGATTGAGAGCTAGGTATTTGGACTTGAGAACTAGTAGAGGGTATGGAGGAAGAGATTGAACTTCTATCCTTAAAGGGAAATATGTTTTCAAAGTAAACTGCATCTCTTGCTTCTATAATGGCATTATTAGAGATTTTATTTACTTCTGAGTGAGTCACTAGAAATCTATTGGCATAGCTGTCTAAGGCATATCCTATGAAAACAGCGTCTACAGTCTTTGGACCAATCTTTCTCTTTTTAGGTTCGAGAATTCCGACTTTAGCAAGGCATCCCCAAACTCTAAGGTAATTAATCCTAGGTACTCTACCTTTCCACAGCTCATAGGGAGTTTTATCTTTTGTCTTACTAGGAATCCTATTAAGAATGTAACAGGCAGTTAAAAGGGCTTCTCCCCATAAGTTATCAGGAGCACCAGAGCTGAGAAGCATGTCATTCACCATATCTAACAGAGTGCGGTTCTTGCATTCAGCAACTCCGTTAGACTGAGGTGAATATGGAGCAGTTACCTCATGAATTATTCTATGTTCTTCACAGAAGTTAATCATTTCGTTTGAGGTATATTCTCCACCATGATCAGATCTAAGGATTTTAATCTTCCTTTTTAATTGATTCTCAGCTTCAGATTTGTAGATCTTAAATCTATCTAGAACTTCATCTTTGGTTTTGAGAAGGTAGATATAACAATACTTTGAATAATCATCTATAAATGTAACAAAGTATTTTCTACCGCCTCTAGTCAAAATTCTATTTGAGTCACATACATCACTATAAATAAGTTCTAGAGGGTCAGAATTTCTTTCTACATATTTGAATGGTAATCTAGTGTGTTTGGCTTGAACACAAATCTCACATTTGTGTTTGTCATCTATTGGAGTCTTGGGAATAAGATCTAAAGTCATCATTCTTTTAATAGAACCTAGGTTCACATGACCTAGTCTGCCATGCCAAACATTTGAAGATTCTATATTAGAGACAATGAGAGAACAATTAGAATTTTTATTCATTGTACTTAAAATGAAAAGACCGTCTTTTACAAAGCCTTTTCCTATAAAAGAGTCATGCTTAGAAAAAACTACTTTATTAGCCTCCATTATAATTTTGTATCCTGAGGCTACAAGAAGGGATCCACTAACTAGGTTTCTTCTGACAGACGGCACATGAAGAACATCATGAAGAGTTAAGATTTTTTCTGATGTCATCTTCAGGTTAACTTTTCCTCTTCCAATAATTTGTGCCGTTGAGCCATCTCCTAGGGTCACACCTCCTCCACTTGATTCCTGATAGTTTGTAAAACAGGAGCGATCAAACGAAACGTTAACATTAGCTCCAGAATCCAACCACCAATCATCAGAATGGTAAGAGAGGTTAATAAGGGGTTGAAAGCTTACAGACCTGAAGGAACTCGAAGAACCTTTGTGAAGCATGTTCGCTTCTGGTCTAACTGAGCCCTTTCCTTTGTAGGAGGTCTGGACAGCTTCCTTCTTCCTATGATAGCAGTGGGTGGCCATATGGTTTATTTTACCACACACAAAACAAAACCTCTTCTGATCCTGAGTCTGACTGAAGTTTCTAGGTTTTTGGTTTTGGTGATGATGGTTTTGGTGGTTAGGCTGAAAGTTTTTCTTCTTCTTGAAGAAATTCTTTTTGGGTTTATAAGGAAAATTAGACTTGGGTTTTCCTTGGCCTTCTACAAGGTTTATCTTAACTTTAGATTCAGTCTTAGGCTTAGACCTCAATCTAATTTGTTCTTCGATTCTAATTTTCTTTAGGACTTGATTGTAGGTAAGGTCTCCTTGTGTATGGATAAGATCCTTAGCCATATCAGACCAAGAGGGAGGTAGCTTGTCTATTAGGCATGCTATTTTATGTTCATTGGAGAAAGATGTCCCTTTGGCTTGAATATGTCTAAGGTATTCTTGGAATTCATGGAGCTGGTCATTCATTGGTTTGTTATCTATCATAAAATACCTATTAAAGGTTGAAGAATTAAACCTTTCTATTCCGGCATCATCACAGCCGTATTCATCTTCCAAGGCTTTTCACAGTTCTTTAGCGCTCTTGTATTCAAAAAATATATCATACAAGGATTCAGATAATGCGCTTAGAATTCTATGAAAACAATGGAAGTCTATCTCTTTAGGGATTTTTGGTTTCGAGGAGGTGGACACTCCTATGTCAGACTCGGTATCATCAGAATCATTTGTGACGGGTGTGGACCCATCAATGGCAGAAATAAGTCCTAAGGTCGTGAGCCAAAATTTTATTTGGCTCTGCCATCTCTTGAAGTATGACATGACTAAGAAATAAGTCCTAAGGTCGTGAGTCAAAATACTAAGTGATTAAAAAAAAAATGAAGCAAATTGTATTAGCTATTAATTAGAAGCAAATAGTGAGAAGCTAATAGTGAAAATCAATTCTAAGAAATCAATTGTAATTGACAATTCTAAGCAAACAGTAACTATTAGTAAATCAAATTCTAACCGTAGGTAATATTTTATAACAGTAACTATTGAAAAGTATTGAAACAGTTTTAATCAATAGTATAGTAAACTATTTGAACAAATCTTAAGTAGCAACAGTAACTATATATATATATATATATATATATTTTTTCTTCCTTATAACAGTAGCAAACTCTTATAACAGTAGTAAACTCTCAGTAGCAAATTCTTACAACTGTAACTATTTTTTGTTGTTTTCTTACAACAGTAACTATTTTATTTTTATTTTTTTCTTCTTCCTTATAACAGTAACTATCTTAAGTAGCAACAGTTTTAATCTTCTAACAGTTTTAATCTCTACCACTAGCAAATCAATTGACTTATAACAGTAGCAAACCGTGATAGAACAAAACAACAGTTAGAAGAATAAGAAAAATAATCAATTGTAACAGTGTAAACTCTTAGATTGTTAGAAAATATTGTCTTTGCTTTGAAAAATTTCAGAATACAAAAAAAAAAAAATTAGATGTTACCGGTCTCTGGGGAAGTCGTGCACGAAGCACTGCCCTAAGAGTTTATTCGGGATCTGTGTGCAGACGTTCCCGAAGCTCCTAGTGGTAAAAATCCCGCACTACCAGTATCTCGTTGCCGCACACGACTTGGAGAGAACGACCAGAACTTAGCTCTGCCCAGAGCTTGGAGACGATGAGTATTGAACAGAGTGTTGGCAGAGGTTTGGAGTGAACAAATTTTTTTGATTCGATTTACAAAGAATACGGACGAATATATAATACAGTTGTGTAACGGTCAGAATTAATTTACGATTAATTCAGCCGTTACACAGGAGAAATAAACGAATGAATCTGGACACAATAACGGTTCAGAAACATTCGTAACGTTCAAAACAATTGTAACGTTCAGAAATTAATTCCAACGTTCAGAAAAATAAATGACAGAATTAAGAGGAGCAAAAAGAATTTTAGGGTCCCAGCCCGAACCCGAAGAGGAAATCGGATCGGCATTCGGCGCCCGCAGATGTGGGCGCGTACCCGCACCCGTTACGCGCGCTAAAACCGAACCGAACCGAACCGAACCGAACCGAACCGAACCGAACCGAACCGAGCCGGGCCGGGCGGCGGCGGCGGCGCGCGCGTGTGGCCCAAGGGGTTCCCCACACAACAACTTAATAGAGCAAAGAAGAGAAAGTAATATATGTACACAAGAGGGCTTTGGTGCATCCGATGTGGGACTAAAGAAAGGAAGAGGAATTGAACTTTTGCAAGGAAATCAAAACCAAACCAACAGTTTTCTCGCAACAATGTTAGGGACAAACTGTTGCACCGTATATTTTACTTGTTATATCTATGTGATAATAAGTAGCTGGTCTGAGACTCATTAACTTGATAGAACTGAAACAAGAACTATTGGAGTGTGTGGGGTTCCCAACCTATACATAGAAAATATTTCGGAGTTGGATTGAGTATTTCTATATATAATAGTAATACCTCAATAGATTTGGATTGGATATTCCTACATATAACAGGAATATGTCAATGGATTTAGATTTGTATTTAGATTTGGATTGGGTATTCCTATATATAATATGAATACTAGTTGTGGGTTTGAGGCTATATATATATTAGGTGTCTCCTATTCCTAAAATATATCTAATAAACATTACAAAAGGAGGCAATAGTGCTTTTACAACATTGGAGAGGAGAAAGAAGGATTAGAGGCATTTCGGAGAAGGAGATCAATTTGAAATATTTCTCATTGTCTTTTTTTTTTCGTGGTTGTAATTTATTTTCTGTTTCAAAGAGTTGTGGTGATCCGTTTGGATCGGTGAGAAGTTTGTAAGGAGTCGGTGTATTTCTTATTCCATTAGCGGAGGCTTTTCAGGGTTGGACTCCGATCGTCTCGTGGTTTTTTCCGCAAGGATTTTTCACGTCAAAAATCTCTCTGTCTGCGATTTGTGTTTGACGTTTTTGGTTTGTGCGTTTTGTTCGGTTCTCTCGCAAGTACTCTCTGGTTTGAAAAATAGTTTATGTGCTTACGTTCCCAACAAGAACAAGGTGACAGCATCATGTTTTGATGATTTTGGTGGTCATAGGAAGTCATGAACTGTCAAAGTTTCCCTAGCTAGTGTAGTTTCTACATGTAGAGATCATGACACTTCAAACTCTGTGTAGTTTCTACATGTCGGAAAATATATAGTGTATATGTAGGAAAACATAATAGTAGTTGTTAACACATAGGGGTTACTCTTCTAAGCTTGAATCTCTGTTTTACCATTTAAATCCGGAGGCATTCTTATCCAACTAACAAAATTTTCATCAGTCACTTGATGGTTAAAAATGGCTCCCCTCCTTTGCTACTGCAGGTTTTGAAGGCACAAATGCTAGCAAAAAGTAACGGCTTTACTGACGTGTTGTATGTCGATCCAGTGAAGAAGAAGTATCTGGAGGAGGCCTCTTCTTGCAATATCTTCATCGTAAAGGTATCAAAAATGTCTTAAACTGAATAATGGCTTTGAAATGTTATTATAACTTCAAATGCAATTTTATTGTTTGAAACAAATTGTATGGATCCTACACTACTAGGGGCCAACTGTAGAGCATAGTTTAAAGTATCGGCCGATACCGATCCGATACGGCCGATACCGATACAGTTTGGCATGTCCCGATCCGATACCGACCGATACCCGATACTGACCGATACCGACATTAGAGGTCTCTTTTCCAGTCAATTCGGCAAAAAATTTGAATTAAAAAGACCAATTAGAAAGGATGTAAAAGCATAGTAAGGTTGTAAAATCATATAAAAGAGGAAAACTTATCTATCGCATATAAATCAATCGACAAGGATGACTACTATTTTATTCAATATCAAAAATACTAAGAAACAATACTGAAAATACTTTAAATTATGCATAAATGTATAAAATATATTCTCTAAAATGTTAATAATTTACTAATAGTTGTTTGCTTTCCGATACCAAAAAATTCGATACTCCGATCCGAAACCGCCGATACTACCGATACCGCCGACCCGATACTCATAGGAATGATCCGATACCGATTCGATACCGATACTTTGAACCTTGCTGTAGAGATTCTAGTTTCATGTTTGGTAAGGGATTCTTAATCTGCAATTTCCAGGACATCTCCATAGAATGGTGGATCAACTGATTGGTAGTCGATCAATTTTCCTAATGATTTTTTTCTTCTTCTTCTTCTTCTTCTTCTTCTTCTTCTTCTTCCTATATGTAGGGAAATGTTATTTGGACTCCAAGCACACGGGGAACCATTCTATCTGGGATCACACGTGGAAGCATCATCGAAATTGCTCGTGATTCTGGATATCTGGTAAGCATTCTTCATATACAGAAACATGGAGCCATGGAAATAGACATGACTATTGGTATTTTGGAGACTTAACCATTGATAAAAGTTCTTCCATTTCGGTCATACTAGTATATAACCATTAGGCTATATTATCCTAATGACACTCCAACTACAGAATTTTTTTGGTATCTTAACTTGCCACTACTCGATTTTGTCATCCTAACTTCATAAACTGATATTTTGAAGCAAATTTCGTCAATTTTGAAACACATCGAAATCACTTCAAAAGCATATATATCTTGCAGTACAAAAGTGTAATTTAAATACTTTTATTGTCATATATTCTTTTGAAGTGGTCCCAATGTGTTTCAAAATTGATGAAAGGTGCTTCAAAAGAGCAATTTATAAAATTAGAGTGTCAAAATCGAGCAGTGAAAAATTAAGGCACAAAAAAAGTCCAAATTCTGTAATTAGAGTGTCATTAGAATAATTTAGCCTAGCCATTCAGTCGACTTACATCTGTTCCAACGTTGGTGTCGACCAGGTGGAGGAAAGGCTAGTAGCTATCGAAGATCTGATTGACGCAGACGAAGTATTTTGCACGGGGACTGCTGTAGTTGTTTCTCCTGTACGCAGTGTTACATATCATGGTCAAAGGTACTTAAGCAGTAATATCAGCTCGTTTCAAATATTTTTCATCCAGTGGCCAATTAGTGGCGTAACCATAATTTTCATCTGAAGGGTGTGACGCTTACTATTAAAAAATATTAACGGAATAGGGAGTGAAAGAAAGACATGAAGGGGAGAGAAAGAAAGAAAGAAGAAACATTAAAACTTAAAAGACAAAACTAGAAAAGGCATTCATTGTCATCTATCTAGGCTGATTTCTCTTTCATCTTGTTCAATAAATGGCCACCGCTCATGCCATTCACAACTCCGCTCATGCCATTCACAAGTCTCAAGCCTCATGAACCTGTTGGACACAATAGCCGCAGCCAGGAGTGCACCTGCACCTGCACCTGCACCTGCACTCGCACTCTCTCGGGACCAAGTAGCTGTGGGCAATGCAATCGGAGATAACATCAGACTTACATATATTCAAGTGTTTGTTTCGTATGTTTATGCAGGTTCGAGTATAGAACTGGAGCTGAAACTGTGTCGCAAAGGCTGTACAAGTATCTAACAGACATCCAGATGGGGCTTGCAGAAGACAGGAAGGGTTGGACGGTCCATGTTTGAGGAGCTTTGTCATGTTATTATATAGTAAACCTTCACTAACCGAGTTGTAGAGAGCCATGCTCTGTTTATTTTCCGACCTACTTCTAAATGTAAATATTTCAGTACAATAATTTAATGTGGGTCGCCCTACTTCAATGTTCAATCGTGTTTGTTTGTTGTGCATAGTTTATTTAGGCTGTTGATAAGGACACTACATAGTTTACTTGGAGCTAATCTATTGAAAATTTTGTAAAAATTATAAGTTTGCCACTCCTCAAAGTTACTTAGAGCTAGTCCATACTAACCTATATAAGTAAAAATTATTTATCTTCTTTGTTTTTCACCCTCACATGAAGAAATCTCTCATTCTCCCACGTCCAAAAATCAAAATCTAACTTTGGAATTTGATAGTTGTGGTCCCAAGTGAAATTTTTTTTTTGCTTTGGTGATTGTCCAACAAATATTCTTCCGGTATGTCTTCGACAATATACGATGGATAAGTTTTACGATTGTCACAAAAAAATTAGTTTTATTTGACTATTGTAGGAGCGATGTATAAAATTATGTTCGATGAAGAAGTCGGATCATGCAATCCATTAAATATATACTCTGGTCCTTCCGAAGAACATGTCGGTTGTTCCGAAGCACGCACGGTACGTAAAATGACAACCCTAATTCGATAGTCATCGTGTAAGGACTGTATAAAATCCGACAGTCCTATATAAATATAGGACTGTCAATAATTCGACAGTCCTATATTAATATAGGACTGTCATAATTTCGACAGTCCTCTATACTATGTGGACTGTCAAAATAGTGACAGTCCTGAATCTTAAAGACTGTAAATTATTTGAACTGTCAATTATTTGAAGTTATTAAATTTAAGATTATTTTATATTGGTTATAGGACCAAGCTCGTACAGATGTTGTGGCACATCCTGCTATTGGGGTTGATGTGGAGGATATATTCTCAACGAATATTCAATTTGCATCCCAGGAAGAAGCATTAGATTAGTGCAGAGAAGTTGGAAGGTGACATAATATAGTCATTGTCATTGCAAGATCCATCAGATCTCGGCCGGGCCAAAAATATGTAGAGCTGGGCTGCGAAAGAGGATGTGTGTTCAGGAATTGTTGAAAAAAAATCCCCAAAAAAAACGTCGGGACAAAAAAATGCGGTTGTCCATTTAAGTTGTTGATTGTAAAAGTAGAAGATGTGAAATGGATAATCGAAGTTAAGAATGAAATACACAATCATCCTATTCCAGAGACACTTACGGGTCATGCCTACGTGGCACGGTTAAAAGAGGATGAGAGAAAGTTGGTTGAAGAAATATTCCTTTCCGGAGTTGCACCGAAACAAATTTATTTTGCCGTGCGACAAAAAGAAGATGGAAAGAAGTCAACCATGAGGACGATCTATAATAGTTTGGCGAGAGCGAAATATAATAGTATGAAAGGAAGAATGAATGACGATGCAGCAAGTATTGAAGTTGCTTAGGGAGCATCACTACGTGAAGTACCATAGAAGACATCCACAAACTGATGAACTCCTTTCATTATTTTGGGCTCATCCTGATTGCACACACTTGACTCGGTCCTTTGCAGACGTGTTGGCCCTTGATTATACATATAAGACCAACAAGTTCAAGATGCCTCTTTTTTACGTTGTTGGGTTTACGTCTACGGAAAAAATATTTTTAATCGCTTTTTGTTTTATGAAGAGTGAGACAGTAGAGGATTACACTTGGGCGTTGAGAAAATTACAATCCCTTTACACAGGATACAAAGAGCCTTCTGTTTTTGTTACCGACAGAGAATATGCGCTGATAAATGCTATAGATATTATATTTTCTCATGTGCATAGACTACTATGCACTTGGCATATAAATCGAAATATCCAAGCTCAATGCAAAAAAAAATTTAAAAATATGGACGGTAAAATTGACATTGTTCGCTTCAAAAAATTCTACAATGATTGGAGTCTTGTATGGCGAGCAAGTACTATAGACAGCTACGACACAGCATGGTACATGTTCAAACAAAAGTGGAAGATGAGTAACCCGACATACATATCTTATATCAAAGATACTTGGATAGAACCACATAAAGAATAATTCGTCTTAGCATGGACGAACATGATGAAGCATTATGGCACAACTACTACGAACCGGGTCGAAGGATCATACTCAAATTTAAAAAGATATCTACAGTCATCGGTCGGTAATTTTGTCTTCGTTTGGCAATCGATTAATTTGATGATTATTTTCACGGTGAATGAGATTGTAGCATCATTTGAGATGAGCCTCAATATTGCAAAGCATGAATACAAGCATGAACACCTCTTGGATGGTTTAATCCATGTAGTATCTCACAAGGCCTTGGGCTTATTGTTTGAGGAGATTGGTAGGTCAAAGTCGGTTAATTATGATCCCGATGTTTGCGGTTGTTCATATCAACATTCACTCAGCCTTCCTTGTGCATATGAGATTAACGAATATCGTCGTCAATCGATACCTATTTCAATAGATGTAGTTGATCAACGTTGGAGACAACTGTCGATAATGCCGACGGTAGAAGTTCACGATGATTTTTTTCTTTGCCACAAGTAAAACTCCTGCACGCAAGGTAGTGTGTCGCATCGGAACCAGAGAGAAGATCTATTGAGGTTAAAATCTAAGAAATTATAGTTCCGACAACAACTTGATTGTAAGAGTCATCTGTTGTTCGAACTCCTAAGGGAATACCACGCTCAAGAATGAGTAGAACAAAAAAGAAGGAGATGGAGTCAATAAAAGAGATTCATCCTTGTTTGAACATATTAAACGCAATTTAGAGCAAGTTGAGGCAAAGTCGATTATTGAAAGTGTGGTATTTTCGCAGAAAAAAGAGTAAGCTTACTATTCGAAGGGGGAAGAAACAAAAAACGAACGATGCAGTCACGACTGAGGGTTTAGATAACTTCTCTGATTCATATAGTCTATACATTCTAAATTTTTTACCTGAGATACGGAATTTTATTTGGTCTATTGTTGATGTTCCTAAGGATGACCATTGTGGATATCATGTACTAGCAAGACATCTAGGCTATTCAGTTGAAGCAGGATGGAGACATGTTAGGGAAGAGTTGTACGAGGAGTTGGAGTCTCGTCTACCCTTCTATAGGCAGATACTCGACGAAGAAATTGTTGGAGATTTGTTGGCAAGCATACCTTGTACGAAAATAGTTACCGGACCAGACCATTACATGGATGTCCTACCTACTGCATACGTATTCTCTAATAGGTATAAGATATCTATTGTAATTATCTTACAAGGTATTAACAATGCTTTCTTTCCAATATGCTCTCCCCCGGCCGAACACAGACTATCCAATCTATGTTTAATAGGGCTTGTCGGACAATACTTTGTCATCCCAAGGTTGATCGATCATTCTCCTATTCCTCCACCTTCTACGCTATGCTATAAACATGCACCAGAGGAAGCGATCGCATGGATGACACCCTACATGGATGCAATTGCTGGATATAAGAAGATGATGAAGATGGAGGATCCAAAAATTTTGCCGAAGGACTACTTTGATATTCTAATTGATTGATTCATCTTATACTGTATGTTGTACAATGAGTCATGTATGTTGAACTGTATATTGAACTGTATGTTGTGCAATGAGCACTGTATGTTGAAATGTATATTGAACTATATGTTTGTGCAATGAGCCATATATGTTGAACTGTATATTGAACTGTATGTTGTGCAATGAAAAAAATATGTATAAAACTAGAACTGTATATTGAACTGTATGTAGTGCAATGAGTCAAAATTTGTATAAAACTAGGACTATCACAATCTGGACAGTCCCACAAGCTATGAGGACTGTCAAAATTATGACAGTCCTAATTTAATCCACTGTCTATTTTATATGAAAGTAGGACTGTCAGAATTTTGACAGTCCCACAAGCAATGAGGACTGTCAAAATTTTGACAGTCCTAATTTTAACCCACTGTCTCCACCTTTATATGTAAGATTAGGACTGTCACAATCTGGATAGTCCCACAAGCTAAGAGGACTGTCAAAATTATGACAGTCCTAATTTTAATCCACTGTCTATTTTATATAAAAGTAGGACTGTCAGAATTTTGACAGTCCCACAAGCAATGAGGACTGCCAAAATTTTGACAGTCCTAATTTTAATCCACTGTCTCCACCTTTATATGTAAGATTAGGACGGCCAAAATTTTGACAGTCCTAATTCACCTCTTTTATCGTCATATCTTCGAGTGCATTTCGTAGGGAGGTCAATGTGTGTGGACGTTTGGCATCTTTCTTAGTTGGCTTCCATATGCCCATTCTAGGAAGATGTTCGTCATACCCTCGGTTAAGTTTAGCCCGCTGCAGGTTTGAAAAGTGCTCGTATATCCATGCCTTCACGTAACCAAGTTAAAAAAATATTAGTCCAAAAATTAACAATAATTTTTTTAATTATGTATACAAGTTGACAAAGATATATCTATACATGGAGTAGAGTCTGGCATCCGAATATTATCTTGAACCGACGTGGGATGCCGGACCAAGCTCATGGTAAAGATATGCGAGTATACCGCTTTTCTAAGATATTTGTTCCACCGTGTCTATGTCATCCAAATTCAGGAGATATTTGGCATGTATGGACGTTCCAGACTTATCCGTAATGCCGACAGCCCCTAAGATGAACTACATATATCCACGGACCACATTATCGCTATTATCCACTTCGGGGTCCGGATCAACGAATATCTCCTCCAAATATTTTAAAAAAAGTCCGTACGACTTCTTGAATTCTCGAAGGGTGGTAAAACTAGTGGCATCAACACCCAGACTGTAAACACCCTGATTTTCCAGAATATATTTTTCCCAATTTTTCTATAATTTTTCTGGAATTAAAATTAAGATATTTTGTGATTAAAAGATTTTTAAATAATGTTAATTAATATTAAAATATTATGGAAATAATATTTTATGGTGTAAAATGGAAAACCGGACATATGGTAATTTTCTGTGAATTTATTGGACTCCGAAAGCATTTTTAAAGCCCTAAAAACCAATATAGAATTAAACCTAATTAAACCCTGACTGAACCCGGTTTAATTAAAATTATACCAAACCAAACCAACTCAAACCGAACCAGACCAACCCAGACTTAACGGGTCGAGTCGGGTCGGATCCGAATCAAACCCGACCCGGACCCGAAACCCTAACCAAACCCTAGAATCGGATTCCCCCACCGGATTTACTGTTCAGGCTATATAAACCCCTCGACTTCTGTGCCCAACCGCCCCAAACCCTCTCTCAGCTACGCCGCCGCCCGCAGCCAGCCATCGACGAACTCCCCTGAAACCTAACTCCCACTCGCCTTCTTCCTCCTTGCTCCACCCGTCCCCGACCAGAAGACCCCTCTCCTCCGTCCTAGTCCGCCACCGACGACCAACATCTCCTCCCCCAACTCAACCCGCAGACCCGACGACCCTCCACCACTCCGCCGCTCCCCCATCGCACCCCCTCGCCTCGTCGACCTCTACCATCTCTGCCCTAACCTCCGCCTCAAGCACAGCCCAGCCCCGCTCGACATCCCCCCGACCTCATCCTCCCCAAAGCCGACCGACCTCCGCTCCGCTCCGCCTCCACACGCGTCGACTCCCTCCGACGAGTCCACCCCGCTGTCTCCAGACACAGACCCTAGCCCGGACAAAGACCCTGTGTAGAGTCGACACAGCGGACACGGTGACCAGGACACGAACCAGCATCCCGGACACGAGAATTCTCGGTTCACGGAGCCCTGTTCAGGTAACCCGTTCTCTCTCCTCGTTATTCCGTTTTCTATTCCGCCAGTTGTGTCGCGTAGACTGTGTAACCCTCTCGATTCCCGTGTAATTCGCTCAGTGCGTCGAGTCCTGTGGTGATCGCAAACCGTGATCCAAAAACAGGAAAACCAACGCCCTATTTCATCCCAGAACTAAGTGCGCCCTGCCAAACGGGACGACTTGGTCGCACGCGGTATTTACCGAAACGTGCGTGCTGTTGATACGGACGTGCGGGATTTCGCAGAAGTTGATTTGGATGCACGTGCACACCGGAATCAACGCGTATCCGCCGACAACGCCCCGTATTCGCCTATTCTGGAACACGTTGTAACTTCGTATACACACGTCGGATCAAGACAAAACTTACGCCATCGGACTCGTAGCAATATGCTGGTCCTGTGACCCAAGTTTGGTTCGATTCTGAGAACGTTGACAAAATCGCGTATCGTGGGCCCCGTAGGCTCCACTTGACGGGCGATTTTGTGATCGGCTCATCGGAATCCAATTCTGGAAGTTCCGTTGGGTTCGTATCATCGTTCCTGACTTGTTGACACTAAGTTTGATAAATTTGCTGACCTTTGACCCTGACACATTTTTCGGTGTCAAGTGGCCCACATGTGGACCCCGCTTCGACCCGGAACTGCCATTTGTGCCCCTGTGTCCAAATTAGACTTAAGGACAGGTGTTTCTAGCTATTTGATATTTTCTGAGACTGTTGGTGATGTTTATTTCAGCTTTTGGAGGAGTACCTACAAGATCCACTGATACAGGGACAACTGTTGGTATTCAAACCCAGGCAAGTGTACCTTGCCAAACTCTGCAGTATTGTTATATATTTTCCTTGATTTATTTATATTGCTGTGCATGCTTGACCTAGGACCGTGTGACTTACTTAGCGTCCGATTATTAGTCGGGTGCCAACACCGTACGCGATGTTGTGTACGTCACATAGAGATGGACATTCGTGACCCTTTACATTCTCGTACTTGTCTTATCAAGTACATTATACCCAGGATACTTGATACTATACATGAGACAGGATCTTTCTGAGATATTCATGGTGATTCTGTATAGGATGCAGGATTTGACATTGATATTATATTCATAGATACTATATGACTTGCTGCATTAGCTATGATCTTGCGTGCCATATACATGAGACGTGTGGTTACATTGGGTGGGGAGAGACACACAGGCTACAGGCTGATCATATATATAAATCTCCTATTATTGTGAGGCGCAAGACTCTGAAATCCGAGCTTGGCCCATTACTCATTATTACTGCTATAGGCTTCCCGACACAGAGCTTGTAGTGGCTCAGCCTGAGTACTCGTGATGCTCTCACTTGCATTTCACATAGATGGTTACATACTTACCCTATTTCTTTAATTATTTGCTGCACTGCATTTATTTTGGCTTGTATTATCTTGTACCATGTTATGTCCCCTGAGGACCTGGATCTGGATTATGTCTCCAGGATTTGCAGACGAGATCTATCCCGAGGTATACGGGACCGCAGCAGGAGCAGATACATGAGCTGTACTGACACCCGAGGACTAGGTGTTAGCTGAAGACTTTTCCTGAGCATCTATGTTTCATGCTCAGTATTTACTTTATTCAGTCATTTATATTTTGGTCTGTTGAACCATTGTATCAGATTTTTATCGGGTTGTTCCCCGAAGCACTTTGTTGAGACTGGTTGATGATTTACATTTCTTATATCTGTGGATCATATTTTATCTTGTATGGATGAGATTAGTTGTGCCATGTTGTCGTAGACTTTATTTTACAGCTTAAGTACGCTCTGATGGATCCATTAAATTGGGTTTGTCCATCAGTGTGTGCTGCTGGCCATTGTCACGTGTCTAGTCCCTCAGTATTTTGGGACTGGGGCGTGACACAGACACCCTGATAATAATCCACGATATGGTCGTAAAAGTTGATGCTCGATTCATCAAAAGTATGATTCATCATGACTTGACCATCAACCCTAAGTCCCAATATATGATGGACGTCATCAAGGGTAATCGTCAACTCCCCGTTTGGTAGATGGAAAGTGTTGGTTTTTGGATGCCATCGTTCTACAAATGCTGATATCAGTGCATTATCCACCGTCGTATATGAGTAGTTACCCAAATATTGTAAACCGGTGGAAATAATTTTAGCCTTCACATCGTCTCCCAATAATTCAAACCTCCATATATTATATTTTTTGCCGTGGTTGATCACCGTTAACATACGAGAACTCTCCTAGAAAGTAAACAATTGGATGAACTTACACCTATATATAAAATATACTTATCTATAAATAATTGGATGAACTTAGAACTTACAACTATATATAAAATTATCATAACGTAATGTACTTACCGGATTGTTCCATATTTGGTATGCAATATGGTTCTCGATCGATGACAACATAGAGCAACCGTTTGGACGAGTCTCGACTAGACTATCTGGCTGCTGAGAGGGTCTTGAACCATCAGTAGCCCAATTTTTGAGGGTTTGTGGGAGAGTCTCGACAGGACTATCTGCATATTGAGAAGGTCTTGAACCATTAGTTGGCCGATTTTGGATATTTTGTATGTCCTCATCGGAGGAGGAAGAAGAACCAGAAGTACTAGGAGGAGCACGTCTCTTCGAACGAGTGACAGTCCTCTTCGTCAGTAGACGTTTCCTAACTTCAGGGTGCGCCTCAAGGTCGCGAATAGTGAGAGCTGGTTCAATAGTACGCTGAATATTGCATTCCTTACGCATTGACGCAGTAGGCCGTCTTCTTACGATATCTTCATCCTCAGTGCCCTTCCGAGGGACGTGACTATAAGGCCAAAAAAATTTAATTTTATTATCCTAAATTAATTTAATATTCAGGACTATAGAAATTTCTACAGTCCTATATGTATACAAGACTGCAGAAATATCCACAATCCTAAATTATACAAGACTGTTGAAATTTCTACAGTCCTCAATATATATAGGACTGTAGAAATTTCTACAGTTCTCAATCTATATAGGACTGTAGAAATTTCTACAGTCCCGCATGATTCTGCTCGATACATTCGACGAATGTCGAAATTGTATGCCTTAAAATCGGGTACGAGCATCCAGAAAAAACGTCCAAACTATATCCTAAACTACATTCAGGACTTGTATGTCCTCATTTTAAGAATGGAAAGATAACCATTGAAAATTTACGAAATATAATAGAAATTTATAAAAAATTTGGAATTTTTTAAATGCAATAGATAAAGGAGAAGGAAGAATTGTACCTTGATTCTTTCGAGACTTTGTGTAAACACCCTAAATTTTTCAAACTTTTAAAATCAATTTTTTGGAATTTAATATGCATTTTTCAGTAATTTACATAGGGCCTGTGGTGAGTTTGTAATTTTTAATTGCCAATAAATAACATTAAAATGAATTG
The DNA here is from genome assembly GCA_036927795.1 of Iris macrosiphon. NCBI lineage: Eukaryota > Viridiplantae > Streptophyta > Magnoliopsida > Asparagales > Iridaceae > Iris > Iris macrosiphon. Next base: position 116,836,186 of record JAYESA010000016.1, on the reverse strand, counting down.
AAAACATGATTTTATGGTGTAAAATAGAAAACCGGACTTAGGGTATTTTTCTGGGATTTTATTGGGCCTCAGACCTATTTTTAAAAGCCTAAAAACTATTTTCTAAATTAATTAATTAATTAAATATTTATTATTATTATTATTATTATTATTTTTTTTATTATAATTTTGTTGGGCCCGGCCCGGCCCAGTGGGCCGAGCCCAGTGCAGCCCAGCCCAACCCCATCTCCTTAGCGGGTCGGGCGGGTCGGCCTGACCGGATCCGCGCCCGACCCGGAACCCGGAACCCGCACCCCTGTCCCCAGTCTCCCCCACGATCCGGAAACCCCGCCGGCGGCCGCGTTTTCCGGCCACGACCTCCACCTGAACCGCGCCTTCCCCTCCGACCTCTCCGCCCACGTCTCCCCGGCCCTCGCCCAGCCGAGCCCCTATAAAACCCCTCGCCTCAGCCCCTTCCTCCCCCAAACACCTAGCCTAAACCCTAACCCTAGCACTACCCCTCCGGCAGCTCCGCCCGCCGTAAGCCTCCCTCAGCCCCGGCGACGACCGTCCCCGCCTGAACCAGCTCCTCCTCCTCTCCCCTTCCTCCTCCTCCCCAGGCGGCCAGTCCCCTCTCCAGAACCCTCCCCGCTGCTCGAGCTGCCGCCCGACCCCCTCGACGACGCCGGCGGCCTCGCCGCCCGCCGCCAGCACCGCCCCGAGTCGCCCCGACCGTCGGCCAGCCTCCACGGTGCAGCAGACCCCAGCCCTAGGCCGGACACGCCTCGGACACGGCAGCAGGACGCTGACACAGTACTGGACACGTGTCCAGGACACGATTCGGATTCGAAACCCCGGTTTCTCGGGTCCCTTCAGGTACTCGTAACTTGCAACCCTGATCTCCGTTTTCGATTCCGTCAATTCCTACGCGTAGCCTGTATGACCCTCTCCGTGTCCGGACAAACTGTTCGGGACATCGCGTCCTGTGGTGATCGCACACCGCGATCCAAAAACAGGGAAAACCAGACCCTATTTCACCCCGGAACTGAGTACGCCCCGCCAAACGGGACGACTTGGTCGCGCACGGTCTTCACAGATACGTGCGCCTCGTCGATACGGACGTGTGGGTTTTCGCGGAAGCTGATTCGGGTGTGCGTGCACCCCGGAATCAACGCGTATCCGCGGACATCGCCCCGTATCCGCCTTTTCGGCAATTCGACCTAACTTCGTGTACACACGTCGGATCGAGACGAAACTTGCGCCATCGGACTCGTAGCGATACGCTGGTCCTGTGGGTCAAGTTTGGTCCGATTCTGAGAACGTTGACGAAATCGCGTGTCGTGGGCCCCACAGGCCCCGCTCGACGGGCGATTTCGTGATCGGCTCATCGGAATTCAAATCTGACAGTTCCGTTGGGTTCGTTTCAGCGTTCCTGACCTGTTGACACTAAGTTTGGTGAATTTGGAGACCGTTGACCCGGACACGTTTTTCGGTGCAAAGCGGGCCCACCGGCGGACCCCGTTTTGGCCCGAAACTGCCGTTTTTGCCCTTGTCTCCAAATTGGACTCAAGGACAGGCATTTCCAACTATTTGACACCTTCTGAGCACGATGGTACTGTTTATTTCAGATTTCGGAGTCATCTCTGGAAATTTCCGAAACCAGGACCTAAGTGGATTTCAAACACCAGGCAAGTGCACCTTGCCAAACTTGCAGTCATTATTATCATATTTTCTGAATAAATACTCTGCTGGATGTTTTGTGCAATTTCTTATAAACTGTTTTAAACTGCTTAACCTAGGGAACGTATGACGTACCTAGTGTCCGATCATAGTCGGGTACCGACACCGTACGCGGTGTTGGGTTCGTCATTTAGAGATGGATTTACGATCCCCCTTACTCTTGTACTTGACATATCAAGTACCCTAAAACCCAGGACACCTGACACTATCATGAACAGAATCTTCCTGAGTTATTCGTGGTGATTCTGTATAGGATACAGGACTTGACAGAGTTATTTTATTAGACATTATGACTTGTTGCATTAGTTATAATCTCGCTGACATGGACATGAGACGTTGTGGACATGGCTTGCGTGATTACATTGGGTGGGGAGAGGCACACAGGCTACAGGCTGTTCTATATATATATCTACTATTAGTGTGAGGTCGTAGACTCTCCAGCAGAGCTAGACCCTTTACTTGTTAATACTGCTACCGGCTCCCCGACACAGAGCTTGTAGCGGTCTCAGCCTGAGTACTAGTGTTGCTCTCATTTGCATATCACATAGATGGTTAGTTACTTAGTTTACCCTGCTGTTTCATTTACTTATTGCACTGCTTATACATTTGGCTTGTTTATTCTTGTGCCTTGCTATGTCCACTGAGGACCTGGATCCGGATTTTGTCCCCAGGTTTAGCTGAGGAGCAGTATCCCGAGATATACGGGACAGGAGCTGAAGCTATTGCTGGAGCTGAACAGAACACAGAAGACGAGGTGACTGCCGAGGACTTCTCCTGAGTGCTTGTTCCAGTACTCAGTATTTTATTTCATGTTTATTTCCTTGTTCCTGGCCTATAGAGCCAGTTTATTTCAGACTTAAGTCGGATTGTTTCTCCGACTGATTTGCTGTGATTGTTGTTGCTACTATTTCCATTTCATTATGCAGTTTATTTCTTTATCTTTATGGATGAGATTAGTGTGACTTTTGTAGTAGACCTTATTTACAGCTTAAGTACGCCCTGATGGTTCCATTAAATTGGGTTATCCATCGGTGCGTGCTGCTGGCCATTGCCACGCATCTCCAGTCCCTCGGCATTTTGGGACTGGGGCGTGACATGGTTTTTGTGGTGGCCCATGCAGGTCCAAACTAAATTGTTCGGTTTCAACTTAGGGACCGGACAGGCCTGCAATAAGATAGGTTTAGGATCTCATCCATATATTTAATCGTTTTGAACTCTATGTCGAATTCAATTAAATTGCTTGAACTGCATCCTGTTTGATTCCTCTGTACGTTCTCATTGTTTTCTTTTGATGCAGAGAAATGGATCCCAGACGTGGTGACGAGACCCCCTTGGGAACACCGACTGAAGCAGGGCTTACCTGCGAGGCTGGAACAACGCCAGACACTAGAGGACAATCCTCTCAGAACAATCCAACTGGCCAGCCAAGTTCCAGATTTAGGCGTGATGACATCCCGCCTCCTCCCCAGTTCCCTCCTACTATGCCTGTCTTCCCTCCAGGACAGACAATGGACGGCCAGCAAATGTTCCAGATGTTCTACGCAATGATGCAGGCCCAACAGCAGATCCAACAGGAGGCCCAGCGTAGAGAGGCCGAGAACCTAAGGAACAGCCTGGTCGCAGCATTGGAGCATGCACCAAATAGGCGGCCAGCGACGGGATCCATCACGGATTTCCGCCAACTTAAGCCCCGTACCTTCTCGGGCAAGGAAGGACCAACTGAAGTACATGAATGGCTTACAAATATACAACATCAGTTGGAGGCCGCTGAACTACCAAGGGACAAGTGGATGACGGCCGTCAGGATGCAACTGACGGACAACGCACATCATTGGTGGCTGTCCGAAGAAAGAAGGCTCGGACGTGATCAGGTTACCTGGGAGGAGTTCTCCAGACTCTTCCAGGAAATGTACATCCCTGCTGTGGCTCGGTCAGAACTCCGAGACAGATTCAACCGCCTGATCCAGGGCAACATGACGGTGGAGGAATACAACGCCGAATTCATTCGCTTGAGCCGCTTCGCCCCTTCTCTAATTCCTACCGAAGAGGAGAAGGCGGAGAAGTTCTTTGATGGGCTCAGGTTCGAGCTTCAGAAGTTAATCGGATCAGTCGCGCCCACCTCTTACACCGACGTCCTAGCTGCAGCACGTCGGCTGGAGCGCGTTACTCGGAGGGAATCAAGCCTGAAACGTCCCTTCTCCTCTGCACCGTCCAAGTCATCACCAGGAGAATCTGCTAAACGGCCCCAGAAGAACACGCCTCCAAGAGCAGCAACCAAGAACCTGCCTACCTGCCACTACTGCAGCAAGGTAGGACATATTGAAAAGGAGTGTAGACGCAAGCTGGGACTCTGCCTGGTTTGCGGATCTGGACAACACTTCTCCAAGGACTGCACGGAACGTCGTGAGGGAGTTCCGAACCGACCAGCTCCACCTGCAGCTCTTCCAGCTGGGGGAGCAACTCAGACAGGGCCTGGAGGAGCCAGGCCACCTCTACCACCTCAAGCAGCATTGTTCCAACAAGCTCGTCAGCAAAGGGGTCCCGCCCAGGGACGAGGTCAGGCATATGCACTAGCAGTCACTGAGGAAGCTACTGCAGGCGAAGTGATAGCAGGTACCATATTAGTAGCTTCAATTCCTGCTGTAGCACTATTTGATTCTGGGGCTTCGCATTCTTTTATTGCTGCTAGTTTCGTAGCTACACATAGAATAGCTACCGCACCTCTCTCGAAGATGAAGAGAATCCTAACTGGAGGTGGAATTATCCCGGTTAGTGATACTTGTAGATCATGTTCAGTAGTAGTCTGTGGCCGAGAGATGCGAGCCCAATTCCTGATCTTTTCTATGCCTGATTACGATGTTGTACTTGGTATGGACTGGTTAAGTCAGTACCATGCGACACTGGATTGCCGGCTTGGAAAAGTGATATTTAGACCCCCTAGCCAACCTGAGTTTGAATTTCTTCGAGGAGCTGTAGAACAAGGGGTCCAGCCAACTCTTAGGGTATTGACTGTAGAAGAAGATTCAGGATACCCTAGAGTCATATCGGAATTTGTGGATGTATTTCCCGACGACCTTCCAGGTTTACCACCTGATCGGGAGATAGAATTCACGATAGACCTAACTCCAGGAGCCGAACCTATCACTTCATCGGTATATCGGCTAGCACCTAAGGAGTTAGTGGAGCTGAAAACCCAAGTTGACGACCTTCTGGAGAAAGGATTTATCCGGCCCAGTGTTTCGCCATGGGGAGCACCTATACTCTTTGTACCCAAGAAGGACGGAACTGTGCGGTTGTGCATTGATTACAGAGCCCTTAATGCTGTAACTATCAAGAACCGGTACCCTCTGCCCCGCATTGATGACTTGTTTGACCAGTTAAGTGGTGCCAGGGTATTTTCTAAGATTGACCTTAGATCCGGTTATCACCAGATTAGGGTGAAGAAGGAAGATATCCCAAAGACAGCCTTCAGAACTAAGTATGGACATTATGAGTTCCTAGTTATGCCGTTTGGTTTAACCAACGCACCTGCTGTATTTATGAGTTTGATGAACGGGGTCTTCCATCAGTACTTGGATAAGTTCGTGGTGGTGTTTATTGATGATATCCTAATCTACTCTAAGAACCACGAAGAGCACGAGGAACACCTCAGAATAGTGCTAGAAACCTTGAGAAGGGAGAAGCTGTATGCCAAACTCAGCAAATGTGAGTTCTGTATGGACAAGGTGCCATTCTTAGGGCATATTATCTCGGGAGAAGGACTGTCTGTGGACCCAGAGAAAGTCACTGCTATAGAAACCTGGCCTACCCCTACCTCTGTTGCAGAAGTGAGAAGTTTTCTTGGACTTGCTGGATATTACCGGCGGTTCGTAGAGAATTTTTCAAGGATTGCAGAACCTATGACTAAGCTGACACGGAAGGACCAGGAGTTCATATGGTCGGAAGAATGCCAGAACGCCTTTGAAGAACTGAAGAGGCGTCTAACAACAGCACCAGTCCTGACTCTTCCCTCAGGGTCAGGAGGTTTTGTGGTATATAGTGATGCGTCCGGTAGTGGGCTTGGTTGTGTCTTGATGCAACACGGCAAGGTTATCGCCTATGCATCGAGGCAGCTGAAGGTCCACGAAAAGAACTACCCGACGCACGACCTGGAGCTAGCTGCAGTGATTTTTGCATTGAAGATCTGGAGACATTACCTGTATGGAGAGAAGGTTGAGATATTCACTGATCATAAGAGCTTGAAGTATGTTTATACACAGAAGGAGCTCAATCTGAGGCAAAGGCGTTGGCTTGAGTTGATGGTGGACTTTGACATTGATCTGCAGTACCACCCGGGGAAAGCAAATGTTGTAGCCGACGCCCTTAGCAGAAAACCCTCGGCTTATTTCTTGACAGAGCAGCCCGAGCTATTAAAAGATCTACAAGAACTCCAGATAGAGGTTATTTTACCTGGACAAAATGGGTTGCTGGCTAACCTCGAAGTGAAGTCATCGCTGGTGGAGAGAATCAAGGAAGCTTTGCCTAATGATGCCAGATTCCGAAGGCTGAGAGAAAGAACAGAAGCAGGCTTGCAGACGGGACTTCGCATCCACGAGGACGGGACATTAAGGTGCAGAAATCGCCTATGTGTTCCAAATGGAGAATTAAGGCAGGAGTTGATGACAGAAGCCCATAGCTCCATATACTCGGTTCATCCAGGAGGAACCAAAATGTACCGGGACTTAAGACAATATTACTGGTGGCATGGAATGAAAAGGGAGATTGCCAGATTTGTGGCGAAATGCTTAGTCTGCCAGCAGGTGAAGGCCGAGCACCAAAGGACTGCAGGTATGTTGCAGCCACTTCCCATCCCTGAATGGAAGTGGGAGCATATTACCATGGACTTTGTCACTGGATTTCCAAGAAGCCCTAGTGGTAAGGATGCAGTGTGGGTCATCGTGGATCGGCTCACTAAGTCGGCTCACTTCTTGCCGTTCAGAGTCGGACAATCCACGGAAGTACTAGCCGACATGTATATGCGACAGATCGTAAAATTACATGGAGTGCCGGTTAGTATTGTATCAGATCGAGACTCTAGATTCACATCTCACTTCTGGCGAAGCATGCAAGAGAGTCTCGGCACCAGGCTCAAGTTCAGTACTGCCTATCATCCTCAGACAGACGGACAGTCAGAGCGCACAATTCAGATCCTGGAAGATATGCTGCGATCTTGTATACTGGATTTCGGAGGATCTTGGGAAGATCACCTGCACTTAGTGGAGTTCTCCTACAACAACAGCTATCAGGCAAGCATTCAGATGGCACCTTTCGAGGCGTTGTACGGAAGGAAGTGCAGATCGCCAATATGCTGGAGTGACGTTGGCGAACGTCAAATACTGGGTCCAGAGTTGGTAACGGAGACAGTGGAGAAAGTAAAACAGATTCAGAACCATCTCCGTGCAGCCCAGGATAGACAGAAGCATTGGGCCGATGTACACCGACGACCCCTGGAATTCAAGGAAGGAGAACATGTATTTTTGAGGATCTCGCCCACTAGAGGTACGATCAGATTCGGCAGCAGAGGCAAGTTAAGCCCAAGGTACATTGGGCCATTTGATATCTTGGAGCGCATTGGTGAGGTGGCTTACCGTCTTGCATTACCTCCATCCTTAGAGGGAGTGCATGACGTATTCCACGTCTCACAACTGAGGAGATATGTGACGGACCCAAGCCATATAGTTGATCACTCTAAGATTTCAGTGGGACCTAGCCTGAGATACGAAGAGCAGCCAGTGGGTATACTCGACACCAGCGAGAAGACACTGCGAGGACAGACTATTAGGCTGGTTCGAGTAGCTTGGAAGCAACACTCTCCAGGCGAATCGACCTGGGAGCGAGAAGATGTTATGCGCCAGCGCTATCCACATTTATTTGCTGATGCAGGTAACCTTAGTATTCTTTTAAATTCTGTAAAATCTTGTCTTTATAGTTACCCTTCGATTGCGAGGACGCAATCCTCTTAAGGGGGGTAGATTGTAAACACCCTAAATTTTTCAAACTTTTAAAATCAATTTTTTGGAATTTAATATGCATTTTTCAGTAATTTACATAGGGCCTGTGGTGAGTTTGTAATTTTTAATTGCCAATAAATAACATTAAAATGAATTGAAAACATGATTTTATGGTGTAAAATAGAAAACCGGACTTAGGGTATTTTTCTGGGATTTTATTGGGCCTCAGACCTATTTTTAAAAGCCTAAAAACTATTTTCTAAATTAATTAATTAATTAAATATTTATTATTATTATTATTATTATTATTTTTTTTATTATAATTTTGTTGGGCCCGGCCCGGCCCAGTGGGCCGAGCCCAGTGCAGCCCAGCCCAACCCCATCTCCTTAGCGGGTCGGGCGGGTCGGCCTGACCGGATCCGCGCCCGACCCGGAACCCGGAACCCGCACCCCTGTCCCCAGTCTCCCCCACGATCCGGAAACCCCGCCGGCGGCCGCGTTTTCCGGCCACGACCTCCGCCTGAACCGCGCCTTCCCCTCCGACCTCTCCGCCCACGTCTCCCCGGCCCTCGCCCAGCCGAGCCCCTATAAAACCCCTCGCCTCAGCCCCTTCCTCCCCCAAACACCTAGCCTAAACCCTAACCCTAGCACTACCCCTCCGGCAGCTCCGCCCGCCGTAAGCCTCCCTCAGCCCCGGCGACGACCGTCCCCGCCTGAACCAGCTCCTCCTCCTCTCCCCTTCCTCCTCCTCCCCAGGCGGCCAGTCCCCTCTCCAGAACCCTCCCCGCTGCTCGAGCTGCCGCCCGACCCCCTCGACGACGCCGGAGGCCTCGCCGCCCGCCGCCAGCACCGCCCCGAGTCGCCCCGACCGTCGGCCAGCCTCCACGGTGCAGCAGACCCCAGCCCTAGGCCGGACACGCCTCGGACACGGCAGCAGGACGCTGACACAGTACTGGACACGTGTCCAGGACACGATTCGGATTCGAAACCCCGGTTTCTCGGGTCCCTTCAGGTACTCGTAACTTGCAACCCTGATCTCCGTTTTCGATTCCGTCAATTCCTACGCGTAGCCTGTATGACCCTCTCCGTGTCCGGACAAACTGTTCGGGACATCGCGTCCTGTGGTGATCGCACACCGCGATCCAAAAACAGGGAAAACCAGACCCTATTTCACCCCGGAACTGAGTACGCCCCGCCAAACGGGACGACTTGGTCGCGCACGGTCTTCACAGATACGTGCGCCTCGTCGATACGGACGTGTGGGTTTTCGCGGAAGCTGATTCGGGTGTGCGTGCACCCCGGAATCAACGCGTATCCGCGGACATCGCCCCGTATCCGCCTTTTCGGCAATTCGACCTAACTTCGTGTACACACGTCGGATCGAGACGAAACTTGCGCCATCGGACTCGTAGCGATACGCTGGTCCTGTGGGTCAAGTTTGGTCCGATTCTGAGAACGTTGACGAAATCGCGTGTCGTGGGCCCCACAGGCCCCGCTCGACGGGCGATTTCGTGATCGGCTCATCGGAATTCAAATCTGACAGTTCCGTTGGGTTCGTTTCAGCGTTCCTGACCTGTTGACACTAAGTTTGGTGAATTTGGAGACCGTTGACCCGGACACGTTTTTCGGTGCAAAGCGGGCCCACCGGCGGACCCCGTTTTGGCCCGAAACTGCCGTTTTTGCCCTTGTCTCCAAATTGGACTCAAGGACAGGCATTTCCAACTATTTGACACCTTCTGAGCACGATGGTACTGTTTATTTCAGATTTCGGAGTCATCTCTGGAAATTTCCGAAACCAGGACCTAAGTGGATTTCAAACACCAGGCAAGTGCACCTTGCCAAACTTGCAGTCATTATTATCATATTTTCTGAATAAATACTCTGCTGGATGTTTTGTGCAATTTCTTATAAACTGTTTTAAACTGCTTAACCTAGGGAACGTATGACGTACCTAGTGTCCGATCATAGTCGGGTACCGACACCGTACGCGGTGTTGGGTTCGTCATTTAGAGATGGATTTACGATCCCCCTTACTCTTGTACTTGACATATCAAGTACCCTAAAACCCAGGACACCTGACACTATCATGAACAGAATCTTCCTGAGTTATTCGTGGTGATTCTGTATAGGATACAGGACTTGACAGAGTTATTTTATTAGACATTATGACTTGTTGCATTAGTTATAATCTCGCTGACATGGACATGAGACGTTGTGGACATGGCTTGCGTGATTACATTGGGTGGGGAGAGGCACACAGGCTACAGGCTGTTCTATATATATATCTACTATTAGTGTGAGGTCGTAGACTCTCCAGCAGAGCTAGACCCTTTACTTGTTATTACTGCTACCGGCTCCCCGACACAGAGCTTGTAGCGGTCTCAGCCTGAGTACTAGTGTTGCTCTCATTTGCATATCACATAGATGGTTAGTTACTTAGTTTACCCTGCTGTTTCATTTACTTATTGCACTGCTTATACATTTGGCTTGTTTATTCTTGTGCCTTGCTATGTCCACTGAGGACCTGGATCCGGATTTTGTCCCCAGGTTTAGCTGAGGAGCAGTATCCCGAGATATACGGGACAGGAGCTGAAGCTATTGCTGGAGCTGAACAGAACACAGAAGACGAGGTGACTGCCGAGGACTTCTCCTGAGTGCTTGTTCCAGTACTCAGTATTTTATTTCATGTTTATTTCCTTGTTCCTGGCCTATAGAGCCAGTTTATTTCAGACTTAAGTCGGATTGTTTCTCCGACTGATTTGCTGTGATTGTTGTTGCTACTATTTCCATTTCATTATGCAGTTTATTTCTTTATCTTTATGGATGAGATTAGTGTGACTTTTGTAGTAGACCTTATTTACAGCTTAAGTACGCCCTGATGGTTCCATTAAATTGGGTTATCCATCGGTGCGTGCTGCTGGCCATTGCCACGCATCTCCAGTCCCTCGGCATTTTGGGACTGGGGCGTGACACTTTGGGAGCCATCGACAAGGAGAAGGAGGAGGAAGAAGTGGAGAAGGACGGCTCCGACAAGAAAGGGAGGAGGGAGAGGGCTCCAGTGGAGGTTTGGAGGATTTGGGAGAAGAGTTTAAATTTTGGGTTAGTATGAGTAAACTTTTGGGCTAGTATGAGTAAACTTCATTCATTAATGGGCTAACCCCAATCCTGGGCTAGCCCTAAGTAAACTTTGTAGTGCCCTTATCAACAGCCTTTATTTAGCCCCGTATCTTTGAAATTTGTTGTGATGCGGCACTTCTGTACCCAACCACTCAATGCAGTTAGCCTAGGGATCGTAGAGCTTGTGTGTGCGTGTGTGTGTGGAGGGGGAATGCCGCTCTGTAAGGGGCTGTTTGGTTTGCGAAGTAGTAATAAATATTCAAAAATTAATATTTTATGTATGCATTGTGCAAGGGCGGGTCCATGTATAGCATGGGGTGGGATGGAGCCCATCCGAATTTTTTTATATGATTTTTTAATTTTTAATTTTTTTACATAGGAGTTAGTCCACATTAGTCCATCCTAAGCTAATGTAGTCCATCCCAGTTTATATTTCTGGATCTGTCATTGGCATGAAGTATTTTTTTTTCGTTTGGGCACTTTAAAAAAGTAGAGGTTAGAAGTGAGAATTACTAAAGTTTAATGTTTGGATGGTTGTTGAAGTGAGTTAAAAAATGTAAATTTTTGTTGAAGTTGCATGAATAGTAGATCTTTTTTTTGGGTTCAAGTATAGAGGAAGTTGTCCTCCAACCAAACTTGCGAAGTAGGAATGAAATTTTTTTACTACAGTGCTCTATTTCGGACGAAAAAAAATTCGATTTCAAAACTTTGGTTTCGTGTCAGTTTGTTTATGTCAATTTACAAAAAATATTGTCTACAAATCCTCCAACCAAATACGTGAAGTTAAGGATGGAGCCGAAAACTTTTCTTAGCGAGGGCTGAGAGCAGTAGCATTTCAGGAAAAACAAAATGCAAAGCAGAGACTGAAAGCAAGGGCATGCTAGAAAAATGAATGAATTTTTTCTAGTAAATTTTTTATAAATTCGGACTATAGTCCGGACCAATCCAGCTTATGTTCCGTCAATGCATGAAATAATACAAAATTTGAATTTTAATCACTTTCGTATTCCAAATTTACAAACCAAACAGTTGAACGTGGCAAGGCACATTGCTCACTCCTTGTCAGAGGCCTCTGGTGCATCATAGCATCTCACTACACTATGGAAATTAGGTAGAGGACACTTTTCTGTAGGAGACTTGCTAAAAGTTTTGCTAAACATTTCAGTGAAGAACCAATAAAGGTTTGAACTACCGCATACATTGAATAAGCCGGAGCCTCGTGGTATTGTCTGCAACCGTCCTTTTAACCTCTTCAACCATTAATTTTGTATTATATATTTGTAAACCTCCTGATTTTTCAGAAATTTAAAAATAAATTTTTAGAATTTTTTTTTGAAAATTTTGTAATTTTTCACAAATTTAAAATCAAGGTATTTTAATATTTAATAAATTTAAATATTTTTAATAAATATTAAAATATTATAAAAATAATATTTTTGGGATGTAAAATAAAATATTAGACATAGAATAATTTTTTGAAATTTATTGGACCCCAGAACTATTTTTAAAGACCTAAAAACTCCATTTTTAATCAAACCAGACTAAATCGGACTCAAACCGGACTGAACCGGACTGAACCGGACTGAATCCGGTCCAACCGAACCGGACCGGCCTAGACCCAACCCTAATCCTAACGGGTCGGGTCCTATCCTACATGACCCGACCCGGATCCGACCTGACCCGAACTCACCCTCTCCCCTCACCGCACGACCCTGCGTTTCCCGGCGCCCCGTCCACACTCCGCGGCCACGACCGCCACGCCCCGCCACCCCCCGCTCCGCGGGCCACCCTGGCCACGATCCCCTCCCCGACCCGCCTCTCCAGGCCACGTCCCCGGCTCCCTCTCCCTCTCCACTACCTATTTAAACCCCCCCCCGCCGGATCTCCCCGCCACCGCCAACACCAAGCCACCACCGCCACCGCCACCGCCCTCGCCAACTCCGCCACCGCCTCGCTGCCACCGCCGCCAGCTCTGCCCCGAGCCCGGCCACCCCCACTGTCACCGCCTCCGCGAGCAGCCGTCTCCACCTCCGCAAGCTCCTCCGGCCGCCTCCAGTTCCAGCTCTGCCCCCTCCGCCGCAGAGACCTCTGGCCGTGCCCTAGCCGCCGAAACCCTAGCCGGCCGGCTGAGCGTCGCGCTGCCTCGCAAAATCCCATATTTTTTATCTTCCGCGGAGCCCTGTTCAGGTGACTGTATCTCTCTCCTCGCTGCCCCATTTTTTGTTTCGTCTGCTGGTACACGTAGACTGCGTGACCCTCTCGATATTCGTGCAACTAGCTCGGGGTATCGCGTCCTGTGGCGATCGCAAACTGCGACCCAAAATCAAAAAAATTAACACCCTATTTTTTTCGGAACTGAGTGCGCCCCGCTAAACGGGACGACTTAGTCATGTGCAGACTTTACCGAAAGGTGCGTGCCGTTAATACGGACGTGTGAGATTTCACGGAAGTTGATTTGGATGTGCGTGCATACCGAAATCAAAGCGTATCCGTCGACAATATCCCGTATCGGCCCCGTTCTGGAATGTATTGTAACTTTGTGTACACACGTCATATCAAAACGAAACTTGCGTCATCCTACTCATAGCAATACGCTAGTCCTATCACCCAAGTTTGGTTCGATTCTGAGAACATTGACAAAATCGTGTATCATGAGCTCCACGACTCTATTTGACGGGCGATTTTGTGATCGGCTCATCGGAATCCAATTCTGGGAATTCTATTGGGTTCGTATCGTCGTTCTGGACTTGTAGACACTAAGTTGGACAAATTTGGAGAACATTGTCTCTGACACATTTTTCGGTGCGAAGCGGGCCACATGTGGACCCCGCTTTGACCAGAAACTGTCACTTTTGTCCATGAGTCCAAATTGGACTCAAGGATAGTCAATTCTAGCTATTTGATATCTTTTGAGCATGATGGTAATATTTGTTTCAGCATCCGGAGACGTTCTTGACGATTTCACGAATACCAGAGCAGCAGTTGGAAACCAAACACCAGGCAAGTGTACCTTGCCAATCTTACAGTACTTGCTACATAATATTCCCTTGATTTAATTATATGATAAATTGTTCAACCTAGGATCATGTGACATTGCTTAGCGTCCGAATAATATTCGGGTGCCAACGCCGTACACGGAGTTGTGTAACGTCACCTAGAGATGGATATCGAAACCCTATACATTTTTCGTGCTTGCATTATCAAGTACGACATACCATAGGACACTTGACACTGTTCATGAGACAGAACTTCCTAAGATATTCATGGTGATTCTGTATAGGTTATATGATTCGTGACATAGATATTACATATGCTTAGCTATCATTATGACTTGCTGCATTAGTTAGAGGTCATGATCTTGCGTGTTATGGACATGAGACGTCGTGGATATGAGACGTGTGATTATATTGGGTGGGAAGAGACACACCAGACTACAGACTGATTATTGATATATATACTATACTACTGGAGGTGCTTTGGCACATATACTGGAGTCGTGATACTGCTTGCTTTGGCATATATACGGGAGTCGTAATACTAAATGCTGCTATGGATTTTTTCGACACAGAGCCTATAGTAGTTTCAGCCTAAGTATGATTAATGCTCTCAATTGCATATCACATAGCTGGTTCCATAGTTTGCCTATTGATACATTTTATATGCTGTATTTATTTGGCATGTTGTTTCTTATACC